>LTAE01001388.1:29493-56404 GCA_001647135.1 Pontederia paniculata | reverse complement strand
GAGTGATATGTTAGCTGATTTCCTCACGAAAGGGATTGCAGCTGGTACTTTTATCAAGCATGTGGGCTTGATGAGACTCAGGAGTGTCTGAGTCAGTGTGAAGTATTCACGGATAGTGAAACTTCGGTTCATCAAGCATGTTGGCTTGATGGGACTTAGGAGTGACTGAGTCAGTATGAAGTATTCACGGATAGTGAAAACTTCGGGACAATAATCTCTAGTTAGACTACTCACAGATAGTGGGAGTGCTGACATAGTGACCACGTTGGTCAGTGGGAGATTGTTGTAAGGTGACCAGCCGTGATCAGTCACGGGCCGTGATGGCCACAAGAATGTGACAGACGGACCGTGACCAGAGGGATCACGACCGTGATGCTCAAGACTCCACACGACGCGGGAGCACGCGGACAACCATTAAAGCGCGCGTTACGTAACATTAATGCACACGACTGGGGTGTTAAAAGATGTGTCGTCTGGTAAAGATGAGCAGTGTCCAATGTCCGTCGATCACGAGCGCGCCTGGGAGCGCATGTTACGGCCGCGGTATTGGGGGCGGAGTGCTACGCGGCAGCGGCCGATTCATGGATATGAGCGTGTGCTGCGAGTCCCCAATCCATTCCCACTCAACCCCTGAGTTCCTCCGATATCGTTCATTTATCGCATGTTTTGTTGGATTTCAACTTCAACATGTATATCGTGAAGCTAATCAGACGACACACTATCTTGGTAAAACTTCCGTTTAGAATGTTTCTTTTTCTTGTCAGATATTTCCTGCAAGGTGAATTTCTTTTCCTTAAAAGAAGTTTTGATTCAAAATGGCATTGTCATTCAAGATGATTGTATGTGTATGGTAAAATCATATCTCGGGCTGTATTCTTCATAAATGCATCTTATCTAAATAATATCATCAAATCATGATTCAATTAGTCGCATCTTGATTTATTACGGATCATAAATTAGTACCCTTCTTCAATTTACATCATAAATGCATATTAATTAAATTAAATGATCATAAATGTGAACTATATGCTTAAATATGACAAAAAAAACTGTGCATTCACATAACAATGCAAATGTACCTATTATTTGCACCATATCATCTGTCTATAAATACCATGTAATCGAAAAAAAGATTATATCAGACAAACTCATTACACAAGAGAGAGAGAGAGAGAAAGAGAGAGAAAGATGAGTTCCCATCAGCTTCGTTCTCTTCTCTTATTAGCGCTCGCCGCCGTCGTCCTTCACCAGGGATCCGTCCACGCGGAGGCGTCGCTGCTCGAGGACACCTGCAAGAACGTGGCGAACAAGACAAGCTTCGGCGTCGAGTACGAGTTCTGCGTCACTTCCCTCCAAGTCGACCCGAGGACCCGGACGGCGTCGAACGCGTCGGTGCTGGGAGCCGTCGCAGTGGATTTGTCGGTCGCCAACGCCACCAACGCCCAGACGAAGATCAAGTCGCTGCTGGACAGCTCCAAAGTGGACCCGACGACGAAGAACCTGCTGAACCAGTGCAAGAGCTCCTATGATGAGATGCTGACCCTGTTCGGCGGCGCCGCCAAGGACCTGGCGGCGAAGTCTTACAAGGACGCGAGCGCCAAGCTGAGTTCCGGCGCCGGAAAGCCCGAGGACTGCGACGAGTTGCTCTTGGAGGCCGCGAAGTCCGAGCTGCTGGGGAAGGAGAACGACAACTGTTATAAGCTTGCTACCATCTCCGATATCGTTGTGGCCACCTTGTCTTAGTTTGCGTCTACATTTTGGAAAAAATAAAGTCTCAATATTTATTCTCTTCAGTAATAAATATTAGATTAATTTATTACTATCGTATACTTGTTCTCTCTTTTCTATTTCCATTTTCTATGCTAATAATTAAACAAAAGACAGGAATATCTTAACAAATTAATTTGTCCCGACAAATGTATTTAAGTTTTTGAACCTCGAAAATGAACTTAGGAACATAAAACTAAAAAGGGTGATCTTATGGTCATTCCAATAATTTTAGGGTATCTTTATTGTCACTCTTAAAATCTCAATGACATTTCTTTTTATTCATCTTTATCCTTCTTTATTATACTAATAGATAACTTAACTAATCCTTCTTAAAAGTTATCAATCCTCAATAAAATCAATCATATAGATTAATACTTTATCCCTCTTAATACTAACCAGATTTTTTTTATCAATAAATTATTGTTATTTACTTACTTCATTACAACTCAATATTTATTATTATGTTATATTATTTATATATTTTCTAAGTCATACATTATAATATCTTTTTTTGTTAATATTGTCGTAAGTTTTTTACGAGTGTGTAATATAATTTTTTTGTTAGAAGTACATTACTTTTTTTATCAAATAAATATAAAATATAAATATTTATTATTCATATATTACATATTCTCAATAATTTCTTTTGCATCTTATATTTTATTTTTCTAAAAAAATATTATACACATATACTAATTAAAATATATTCACTTACTTATGTTACTTTTTAGGATATCTAGAATTTGATATCTATATAAATTTAGTGATAAATACTAAAAATGATTTATTTATAAAACTTAATCTAAATCACATTAAATATCACTCATATAAATAATGTATTATAAACTTAGGTGTAATAAAAATAAATAAATAATAATAAAATGATATATTTTTCATAAAAAATATGTGGTATTAATAGGAAAATATTACATTGCTAAGAAATTATATAAATAATATATAATAATTAATTATAGTAAAGTAAATAAATAGTAATAACAAATCTTATTAGTATTAAAGGATCTATAATATTATTAACTTTCTCGGGAATGTGCTAACTGTATGAAAAGTTAATAAAGTTATTTAATAGTATAGAATCAATAATGGTAAAATTGACAAAAAGAAGTGGCATTAAGAATTTGAGAGTGGCATTGAGGGCATCCTAATCTTAATGTCATTTTATTTTACTTAATTTGTCCCTATTTAATTTATTCTGCTGAGATTTATAATGTTTCTTTCCAAATCTTAACTAGACTTATATCCAAAATTTAATTCTACACCTCTTCCCATAAAAGGACCAACACCTTAACATTGTATTACTTTTTTTTTTCTTTCTAATGTATTTAATTGCTTCATTATTGCTTATTCAAATACAGACTTAAATTAAACATTATAAACTAACCATTATATTTTCTTTACTTATTTATCAAATATTTGCTGAACTAACCAAATAAAATAATTAAAGGTTGCTAAACATTTTATGTTATAATAATAATAATAATAATAATAATAATAATAATAATAATAATAATAATAATAATAANATTTTTGTAGGAAAAAAATATATTGTGTACAATTTGACTTATTGTTTACATCTTAACTATTATTATATCATCAGACGTCAACAAACTTAAATTATTTTATTTTGTTGGTATAGCTCAACAAATATTTGAAAAACAACTTAAATTTATTGATCATGACAAACATAGTGAATGTTTTATTCATAATATTTAATTTATGTAAGTCTACATTAAGAATTCAATAACTAATATTGAAGCAATTAAATGTAAGAAAAAAAAAAGTTATACCAGGATTAAAAAGAAAGTTCATTCACTTATTTACATGTGTTGGTCTTTTTATGGGAAGAGATGTATAATTAAATTCTGAGTATAAGTGGAGTTAAAGTTTGGAAAGAAGTGTTATAAATTTCAATAGAATAAATTAAATAGGGGTAAATTAGGTAAAATGGAGTGGCAATAAGGAAACCAATTATATTATTTTTTAAATCTAATTTTTTATTCAATTATTTAATTAGCATATAAATAAAAAATGCAAATAGATATTAACAAAAAATGCATTAGCTCATTTTTTTCTAAATAGGGTGTCCCTGTTCAACCTAAAAAGAACTTTCGGTGCTTAACATATGCTTTCTTTTCTTTATAGTTAATTATGCGATAACTTTCTGCTTTTTATATTATGGCTTTGAGTTGTATAAATCAAAACAGAAAAAAAAGGATTATACTGCATTCAGTGATCTAAAAGTACTAATAAGTTTAGTTTTTTTTATTTCTTTTTTGATAAAAAAATATGAGTAATTTTAGATAAAAAAATATCTTGCATGTATTATATACCGCAAACAAGGACATCGGAGAATATTTTCCTAGCATATTCTGGAGACATAATCCTTGGCCATAATTCTTTTCATTCTGATTTTGGTTGATCATAATTAGATAGCCAACCTGTATGAATTAATGCATGGATTAATGAAAACATTTTTTTCTCAATAATATACCAATTATATTTTAATGAAACCATTTTTTTCTCGTTGATGCACCAATTATATTTTTCTTTGAAATGATAGTATTATCGAGGTTATTTTGATTAAGACAATAGATAATTGTTTGACATACTATTATGATTGAGATATGTTTTTTTTTATGGGTTGATCTTTTAATTTTATCATTAATTTATTCATGCATTTATTTATCATATCATGATTATCTATTTCTTACATATTGAGCTTCATAGCTTCTGAAGATACTTCTTTTTCGTTGTATTGAATTCTGCAGGTGAGTAGTCTGTAGTTACAAAATATTAATGATGCATGCGGTGACTAATGCTCGAGACGACACCTGTATTGCACATGACTTAGTGATCATGTTAGTGTCTCTTTCTTTTAATCTTTTCTATTGAGTTGTTCTAGATAGACTTTTGAAATAATTATATAATGTAAAACTTCGGCATATTTTTTTTATGTTATAGAAAGAGTTTTAAATTTTAATTTTTTTTATTTCTCTCACATTTTATTGACTGATCATGATAATCAACTTTAAGGTCAAAATTATATATGATATCTTAGCACTCTCAGAAGGATATTCTGCATATTGTTGGGGCGTAACATTAGAACTCGAAAAATATCATTGTTCCGTTTCCAAGCGTTATCATGAAATACTGAACTTTGTGCCTTAGTTTATTAACAGTAAGCTGTTTTCTCCGAGTCTTCTTTTAAGGGATTCTACCATTTCTTTAGTTTATTAACAGTAAGCTGTTTTCTCCGAGTCTTCTTTTAAGGGATTCTACCATTTCTCAAAGTATTTGTGGTTGATTTAGTTTACATCATTTCGAGGGTGCAACTCCAGAAGGTGCTCTCCCAAGGCTATGATGACTCTTCTTGGACGATTCAAACAAGGTCTCAGATGTGGTATAAGGACCTTGATTTGGATCTTTTTCCCTTTCCAAGAAAGGAAAAAAAGAATTGAGCATGCATTTTAGTTCAGATTTGCTGGATAAGTGAAGCTCATTATGTACTTTCGAGATGCCTTAGTGATATTGTTGTCCGGTCAGTTCATCCAACGAAGGGTCGTTCGCCAATCTACTAGACTTTATATAGTTTTTGTTCTGTCAAGTTGGAAAAATTTTCGCGAACGATCATCTAACTTTGACGTGTTCACATTACGGTCACTAAACTTTAATTTGTAACACGACGATCATCCAACTTGAAAAGATTTTCGCGTGCGATCTTTATGATCGCTAGTACCAATTTCTAAGTTAAAATATTTACGTGATTCTCGTCTATATTTTTCTCTCTCCACCATGTCATTAATCTATCCTATGTGGTAAAAAAAAAAAACTCTCTGCATCACCCCCTCCTCCATCTCCCTCGTCGGCAATGAGGGAGGAGGGCACCAACAGAGAGAGGGTTCTTCTCCCTTGTCGTATGCACGAACGGGGAGAGGGAGTAGCTCCTTCGCCAATAGAGAGAGGGATCACCTCCTCCTTCTCCTTCACCGGCGACAAGGGAGAAGGAGGAGGAGGGTGGAAACGCCTTTCCCTCTCTATGCACGAACGAGGAGAGGGAGTAGCTTCCTCTCCCTCATTGTCGCTCCCTATTCCTCCTTGCCGGCGAGAGAGAGAGGCGGGGCGACACCCCTTCCCCTCTCTCTGCACGAACAGGGAGAGGGAGCGACTCCCTCTCCATGCTCGTCGGCGAAAGAAGCGTAAGTATGTTTTCAAAATTTAATATGATCATATGGTGTGAGCAATGAGACCTCTCTAATGTGTTCATCAATCCAAGGATGTGTACTCTTTTTAAGGCATCGAAAGAAGCTTCTTTGACTATAATAGTAAGAGTAAACATAAAGGCGCCATAACTGTAACTAATAGGTATCAAGAAGCACTTCCAGCGAAGAGGGAGCGACTCCCCTCCCTTCCCTCCTCCCTCTCTCTGCACGAACAGAGAGAGGGGAGGGGGCGTCGCCCTCCTCCTACCTCTCCTCGACGGCGACAAGGGAGAAGTAGGGGGTGATTGGCCCATTTCCATCTCTCTACACGAGCAAAACTCCCTCTCCCTGCTCGCCAGCGAGATAGAGGCGAGGGGGGCAACACCCCTTCCCCTCTCTCTGCAGGAACAAGGAGAGGGAGTGACTTCCTCTCCTTGCTCGTCCCTGCTTGCCGACGAGGGAGAAGGAGGAGGGGGCGACGCCTCCTTCCCTCTCATCTGATTTTTTTAAAATTTTACTATTTATTTTTACTACATAGGAGAGAGAAATATGAGTGGAGGAGAGAGAAATGTACGTATGATCGTCACATGTGTACAACTTATTAATCGACGATAGCCAATCATAATGGGAACACTTATAAAGTTGAATAACCGCTTGCATAATTTACTCATCGTGAAGTCATTCCGTGATTTGTTTTCCTATTGTTTTCAGTGGTTCTGTGGTAGATGCTCTTCAAATAATCATAGTTGTAAGATATCAGGTTGATCTCACTCTTCTCGGTCCAAGTAGCTTCCCCCTTTCTTTCTCCTTTTTCTTAGTGGAGGCAAGTTCAACATTTAGGCTTCAAAATATACGAGTATTCTTTTGGAATCAAAGAAAATGCATCCAAGGTGGCGTTTTCGTTATGATAGGACCATTCTCGTATTCATATTTTTTTTTTGAATTGTATCCCTTCTTATGTTAGAGGGGGCAGCAAGAGACCTGCTGAAGCGGTCAGAGACCCATCTTTTAACGGTTAGGCAGTTTTCATTACACCTTTCTTTTGTTGCCTAAACACGAACACAATCTAACATTGTTCCTATGTTGATGTGCACAATAAACGATTCGAGGCAATCAAGGAGATCAAAATCCATCAAAACTTAGATCTTAATGCGAGAATCTTCTGTATAAGATGTCAGTAGGATTTTAGTTTATGTGATACAATAATTTCTATTCGAATTCAAATAGTTAATATAATTAATTAAATAACAAAATTTATATATATGATATATAATAAGTTTAGATGAAATTTAATATATTTCACCTTTTTTCATATATGAATTATATAATAAATATCTTCGCTTGATGGTATTTTTTTTTGAAAAGGTTCGCTTGATGGTATTGTGACCAATCAAAGTCTAATTTAATAGTTTAGGGTGAGAAATTTACTATCATTAGGGCAATAGGTAAATTCTTATTACATCAATCTAATTTTAAGATTCGCTTGCAATTTTGTATAAACAATCTTGATAAAAATAAGTACATAAACACTTGCATAATATGCATCCATATTTTTTTATACCGAATATGTTTATCAGGACAGAAACTAATTTAAATCATGATCAGGACCAAAATTTATTAGGAACAAGGAATAAGTTGGGACATAGTTTTTTTTCTTCTATTGTCATCTTATTGTTTTGTATTCATAACATATCCCAGGGTAGCCATACCTAGTCATAGCAAATAAGACTCAACAAAAAATTTAAGACAAAATAACATGATATTTCATGTATTTAGAATTAAAAATACTCGACATATTTTTTAACCATAAATTATATTAAGGACGTTTTTTTGGCATACTTGTAAAATCACGGAATTGCTGATTGGTTGTTTTATTTCCCTTGTAAAATATTACAATCTACTGTTTGGATGCCGAATTTAACGGGCCAAAAAACAAATGTTTCTCATTAGGAAGTATAAAACAGGTCTGAACAAAGATAAGAATTGAACAAAGCTTAACCTTTTAGCTGATATAAATTAATTATATGAACTTAATCAGATGACATTTTATTCAAAACTAGACAAAGGTTAACCTCTTTGACAATATATGTATTGAATGGTCATACCTAAACTTATTTGAACATCAATGTGACACTATATTCCTTAAAAGAAGTATAACGCATCCACAACACACAATTAGCCAACATTTAGGCAATCATACTAAGGTTTTTGCAGGTAACTAAATGAAGTAGAAGGAATCAAGAGTCATCATAAAGCATGAAGACCTACTTTTTTTTACTAATTCTTCCAGTACACAACATACTCTTATGGGGGGACACCACAGTAAAAAAGGGATTAAGATAAATGTGTCATGGACAAATGCATAATTGATCCATTATGATAGAACAAGGAAAACTGGCAATGCAGAATCATCAAAGTAGCTTTAGTCAAGAACCACAAATGATAGCCTGTTCTAATGGAGATCATCATAGCCATAAAAAATGGATTAAGATCAAAGCATTTTGATAAAGGAATCATTGATCTGCAAGGATAGGCCAAGAAAAACTAGTAATGCAAGTAAATGTATGCCTGGAAAGATTAAAGCTTTCGGTTTCTGAATGTTTCATAACTTCAGTAAGTTGTCAATTAAATACTAAATGCATTGATTAGAAGAGAAATAGAATTAAGAGTAAACAGTAAATGAAAACACATATAAGTATCCAGCATAACATAAATTTAATGGTTCCAAGAACAAACTAAGACATAAAAACGTCAAAGACCCAGAATTTAGCAATCCACCATAAAATATAACCAGGAAATAAGGAAGCTTTATGTTTTCTCAGCCAAAAACGAGTACCATCGCTTAACGGTACGACTTCTGGAAGCGAGCACGAGCACCGCGACCGCCGAACTTCTTGGGCTCGCAGCGGCGGGGATCCGCGACGAGGAGTGTGCGGTCGTAGCGTCCGAGGATGTCCTTGATCTCCTTCTTCGCCTGCTCGTCGACGTACTTCTGGTAGTAAGCGACGAGGGCCTTGGCGATGCTCTGTCGGATGGCATAGATTTGGGAGGTCTTCCCGCCGCCACGAACGCGGATGCGCATGTCGACTCCGGCGAAGCGGTGGCGTCCAAGCAGTAGGATGGGCTCGAAAGCCTTTAGGCGGAGGATCTCCGGCTTCACAAGCTCGATGGGCACGCCGTTCACCTTGATGATGCCGCGGCCTTCCTTACAATGCGTGACGGCCACCGCCGTCTTCTTCCGCCCGAAGCACTGCACTGATTTCGACGCCGTCGCCATCGTCTCCAAGAGGACAGCCGCCGACGAAGGGATGAGGAGAAGAAGAAACCTGAAACCCTAACAAATGTTAAAGCGCGTACGAGGCGATGAGTGATTTATATGTAGAAGGGAGTTTGGGCCTTGCGAAGGATTAAAGCCCACCAGAACCATTATTTTACCTTTTGTTGTTTTTTTCTTAATATTCTTTTTTTACTTTTTCCCCTTTTTTTAAAGCCTTTAAAAAACGTTATATATGATATTTTAGGTGTAGGGTTTTGTTGTAGCGTGTCATATCGAGATAGGTCAATATTTAAATAGGTCAGATCTATTTAAAAAGTTTAATAAACGAGCTAGTTCAAAGATCTATAATAGACTTAAAAATTAAATTTGGTCTGACTTATTTATTAAATTCAAGAAGCCTGATCTACTTATTAAGTCATATTTATTAATTAATAAATATATATTAAATTATATTTTAATTTATATTTATAATATTAAAAAAAATATTGTGCACTTTAGCATTGTACATATCTAAAATACTAAAATTAATATTAATTTCTAATAAAAGTGACTCATTGTATCTCTTTCGATATTATATTTGATTTTTTTGAATCAAAATTATTAATAATTTTAGCTCATATGATAAATATTTTTTAAGATTTATAATATATATTAATTATATAAGTTGGCCTTTTAAGCTAACAAGCTAAACCGAATATAGACGAGCTAAACTTGTATAAATAAAAAAGATAAATCTTAATTTTGAGACTGACTTATTTATTTAGAAAGGCGAGCCGAACGACTTGAGTTATTGCCAACCTATTCATAAGTATATCAGCCCATTTCCCTTAAGAGTCAATTAAAAAAAAAGTAAAAAACTATATTCTCGTTAGTTGCATTATTGTGGAATTATTATTTATACATTATTATGGATAAAAAAGGTCACGTATTACCATTTCTTCTATGTAATGTATTACCATTATTAGTTGAAATAGGTTTGGCGTTATCATATATATATATATATTATATATATATATATATGCATTACCATATAATATATGAAATATCACTAGTAAAATTTTATCAACACATAAACAAGCATTTAATTATCAAAATTAATCTCGTACCCAATGGTCACTAGTTTATTTGAAATATAATCTCAAATCATACACTTAAAAAGCATTAATTGACAAGCCAAATATTCTTCCATTTTGAAAAATAGAAATATGTTTCCCTTTAAAAGAAGCACCTCTCTCTCCCCAATTTTAAGAACAATAAATTTCTGACTTATAAGAGAGAAACTAAAAGCACTATTAGAGTCTTTTTCCTATAAAATATCTCATTACCTTGAATAGGATTCTTAATAAGAGGATTATGAAATTAATGGCCATCCACCATTAACAAAAGTTTAGTGCCATGAGAGGTGGAAATGTGAGCTCATTTTCCTTTAAGTCTTAGTTGAGATATTGGATGGGTTTTAAGACAGTTCCAAAGCAGTTTAACAATTTCAAGACAATTTTACGCTTTACTTTTATTATAGACTTAAATTTAACCTTTTTTTTTAATGAATAACCAGTAGAGAAGATGGGTGAGCTCTTGCTATTTAACATAGCGTTTGATAGTGAAAATTCCACCAGAATTTGAATTCTATGCAAAATCGATGCGAAACTTTACGTAGTTCCTTAATCAAATTATTTTCTTTCTTACACATTTTGATTTTTTTTTAGTTTTTTCTCTCTCTTCTCTTTATATTAATTAATTTAAATTTACTCATGAATTTTATATTTGTTTAATATTATAATTTGAAAAATCTTTAACAAATTATTTTTGATTATAGTTAGAAAATATTTTAACTAATCACTTATAAATTATTTTTTATTATTTTCCTTTAATTATTTTTATTTAAATTTAACATATTATGTTATTATATTATACGTAAGATTTAGATTATTTTATTTATTATAATTATTTAGATTGTTTTATTAGATTATGTTAAAGATATCATATAATAATAAATTATTATTATAATTTTCTAATTCAACTAACCTTATTATCTTCAGTAAAATAATATTTGACCTTTTTTATTCCCACAATTTTATCGGATCAACTTTTTAGTTTTCAAAACAATCAATCATATCGGTAAGTTCTTAGACACTCTTGGGCGTTGAATCTGCTCCACACTTTATGTCAAATGATGCATAAATAGAATAAAAATATTCTAAGCACCACACAATAAAGTCAGAAAATTTTCTTAAAAGCGACAAGGTGTTATTTATTCTATTTGATTCACAAAATAAATTCAGCAAACATATCCGGAGTTCTTCAGTAATCCATATTAAGATACATTGAAGTTTCAGAACTACCGAGAACTTCAATTCCCACAAAAAACAGAACACAAATAAGGCATCATTAACAACCTGAAATATCCCCTAGTGCAGGGTAGGGCTAAAATCCCTTTTCTTCCTCGCAAAGAATCACTGTTATGTTAAATTCTCTTAGGCATTACTAGCAAACAAAGACCAAATGACCAGAACGAAGGATCGCTCTGTTGAGTTAAAATCTCCAAACATTAATCAAACAAAGAAAAGACCAGAATATTGTAATAACTCATGAAACGAATCAAAATGACTCAATACTACTGTTCGGTTCATGATACCTCATTCAGGAAAGAACGTCTAATTTAAGCATTCAACTCATGAACACTAGAAACAACTCCATGAATGTATTTACCAGAGACAAAGCACTGCAATCACCGGGGGTCGGGGTGGAGTGGATAGCTGCTCCTCCACGCTTAAGGAGAGGTCTCGAGTTCGAGCGAGTTCGAGCCCCTATGAACGCAAAAAATTCCCGAGTCTCATCTGTCACCCGGAGCCACACCAGAATAGTCGATCCATAGACCATTAATAAAAATGTGAAGAAACAAAAAACCAAATGATTAAGCAGCAATCAGGAAATGCTACCCACAGATATTTCTCCAGCACACCATGGCGAACTGTAAACCTAAGACAAGTTTGCAGAACAAAATTTATAGAGTATAAACACAAAAGATCGATCTTTAGCAGTGCAACTCCAACATAACCAAGAAAGAAGAAAACTTTATATTTTTCACAGCCAATACCGAGTAGCGAATCGCCTAACGGTACGACTTCTGGAAACGAGCGCGAGCGCCGCGACCTCCGAACTTCTTCGGCTCGCAACGGCGGGGATCCGCAACGAGGAGAGTGCGATCGTAGTGTGCGAGGATGTCCTTGATCTCTTTCTTCGCTTGTTCATCGACGTACTTCTGGTAGTAGGCGACGAGGGCTTTGGCGATGCTCTGGCGGATAGCGAAAATTTGAGAGGTTTTCCCTCCGCCGGGGACGCGGACACGCATGTCGACGCCGGCGAAGCGGTGACGACCGAGCAGGAGGATTGGTTCGAAGGACTTGAGGCGGAGGATCTCCGGCTTGACGAGCTCGATGGGCACGCCGTTCACCTTGATGAGCCCGCGGCCCTCCTTGCAGTGAGTGACGGCCACCGCCGTCTTCTTCCGGCCGAAACATTTTACCGATTTCGACGCCGTCGCCATAGTAGATTGAACGGAGAGCCGACCGTAGGAGAAGAAACCCTAATACTAAAAGAGAGAGAGAGAGAGAGAGAGAGAGAGAGAGAGAGATTTATATAATTATATACAAATGAGAATTAGGGTTTTTAGGGATCTTGTTTAGGACACCTTTAATTCTATCTTAATCAATGGGTTTAAATTAAATTTATGTTTATTTCGAAATATAAATTAATATATTATATTATGTTGTATAATAATAATAATAATAATAATAATAATAATAATAATAATAATAATAATAATAATAAACTTAATGGATCGAGCAGATTCGATTTCATTGTCACAGTCGAGTTGGAGAATTTTATCGTTATTATCGAATTAGTTATTCAAGTAAAAGTATGACGAATTACTAATCATGACCAAACACATTAATTAAATTAATCGGTAAAATGCTAACGTTATGACTCGAAGTATAAAGAAAAAATAATTATGTGAACAATATTACTTTAAGAAAGTTTTGTTTTTTCTATATAATTTTGAAATAATCCTTACTGTAATTTCAAATTTAAAAAAAAAATAGAAGAAAAAATATTCTTCTTGATTTTATATACATTTCACAAGAAAATGAGAAACATAGGCAACATTTTTTTCATTACTCTCTCTCTTAACTACTTAATAATCAAGGATCAAATATTGAGGCGAAATCACTAATTTTTGGGCTAAGGTCCTATACCACCAAGACAAACTTTCAACTAAGATTGATTGATTTTATTGGTTAGCAAGTTGAATATTAGAATTGCAAGATCAACAAAAAAAAAAGTTAGCCTTCAAAAAAGCAACAATCTACAAAGGATTTGACATTTTCTTAATTCAATGTGTTCAAAGCCGAGTACTCGATTTTTAAAAGCCCTCCGAGGTTGTGATGCAATAAGACATTTTCTAAAGATGGTCAGGGTAGATGTTGCTCAAGAACTGATAAAAAAAACAGATGACATGGAAGATTTTCCAATGATTGATGATGCAATAAGACATCTATTTAAGAAAGATTATGGAAGTGCTCAATTTGAAGTGACCATAAGCCTCAAGAATTGATCCAAAGAAAAGAATAAAATAGATTATGGAAGAATTGATATCCACCAACAATGTAAATGTAGTACCAACTACCAAGGTGAACAAAAGGAAAAGAAAAATGGAGCTCATTTCTGTATAAGTTCATCATTTTGACTCAGTTGTAGAAATTGGAAGAGCCCCTTTTACTCTGTATCACTTTCAACTACTCAAGGCTGCTTTTTTACAGATTGGACACTGATTCTTAATCTGTAACCACTGCTTGATGCAAGCTGTGTGGAAGTCATGCCCACATTCTAGTCGCCCCATCTCCTGCCCTTCAATGTATTCCTCCTGCATATGCATCAAACATTTCCATCAGAGTTGTCGACATAGGATAGGAAATGAAAATGAAGAAACACACAAGAAGAAATAACCTGACAAATGCAGCATGGTTCAACTTCCTTGGGTGGCTCCGTCGCCATGGTCACATACTTGCTGGGCACAAGGCATTTCCTAATCTTTTCGTCCGTCAGTCCAGTGCTGACATTACCTATTTGTTCTTCCAATGCTAATAATTCCTGTACAAATGAGACGATCTCTCTTGATTGAACTTCGTGTAATCTTGTGATAGAAACAGCAGGTGTACAAAAATACAAGATGGGTGTTGCTTACCTCATAAGACATGTTATCTACATCAAGCCGCAAATCTCTGTGCCTGTCGAGAAAATCAGCACCTCGGAAGAACATAGAATGGTCGATTAATATGAGGTCCTGTTCAGAAGGTGCGAAAACAAATCATTATCATTATCAATCATAGTAAAGAATTATTCACGCATCAGAACCAATGGTAGCAAGACAGCATTAGTTATATAGCCCTTTGCCTCTAAGAAATAAAGTCTCCTTTGCATATCAGAAATTAGGTCGCCCTTTGCACCTTGGTCGATTGACCTAATTCTTTTAGAAGGGATTCAGTTAATAAAAGACTGCAAAAGACTGAACTTATCTTCACACCACACCAGAAATTAAATTAGGTGCATTTTTATCTGCATA
Source organism: Pontederia paniculata (assembly GCA_001647135.1). Classification (NCBI taxonomy): domain Eukaryota; kingdom Viridiplantae; phylum Streptophyta; class Magnoliopsida; order Commelinales; family Pontederiaceae; genus Pontederia; species Pontederia paniculata. The sequence continues at coordinate 41,517 of LTAE01001388.1, read as the reverse complement.
ATTATACAGCCCTTTGCATTCAAGACATGAAATTGCCATTTGCAACTTGGCTTGTTAAGCCCATAATTTTAGAATGGATTTTCACCAGGCCTGTTAAGGCCTGAAACTAAATTAACTACAGATAACATGCCTAGAATTCAGATTGAAAAGTTTGTAGTAAGAAGATGACACAGAATACAAGACAATATAAATGACGCACCCTTGCTTTTTATATTCAGAGAAGCAAGACAAAATAAACTTTTCTGATTACAGAAGAAGGATGGAAGATGCTGCACCAAGATATCAGTTATCGATTCATGAAACTTGACTCAAAGCATTACTAAAACTAAAAACTTAAAACCTCCAGATACAAAATAAAAAAGAAGAAGAGTTTGAAGAGCAGGTTCTTGCTTCTGTTTCAGGCAACACAATTCATAATTATGTGATACCATCATCATAGAATGAAGATGAAGATCTCATGAAAGTATATAACAAAGAGTGTTAACAATCTTCATCTCATTATTGATGATATACCCTTGTTTTTCAGGGAAAAACTTGAGTGGATGTTTCTTTATTGAAAAATGAGGGAAAGCCACTATAACAGTTAGCACTATGTAGAAGTAGAACTCCATTCAGGGCATTCCACAAAATTAACCTTAATGTCTACATATAAAATTCAGGGCACTGGTGAGGACAGAACTGCATGAGAATAGAAAGCTGAGAAGAAATTCACCTGAGGAGGTATCTCCGACCGACGGATTTGATCAAACATACTCCGCAGCTGGCAAAGAAAAAATTAATATTACAACTTCCTCTAAGAAAAGATACTATAACTCTTTAGAAGTAGTTGAAAAGGACAAGAGGCAATTATTATCAAATTAATGAGTTCTTGAAACTATCTCTATAATAAAGATAATACATTAATCAAATAATTGTTTACATTACAAAGGGCTCGGGATTAAGGTTAATCTAAACTAATTGTTAGCTTTGCAAGTAATCTAAAAACAATGAACTCAATACAATATAACTTCTTAAATTGTTTAGTTAACCAAAAACTATGTCATCACTTACTAATGCACTTATCTGACTGATAAGTTTCGTCAACAAAATGATAACCAAAAATTGGTTGATTCAACTATCTAGCAGGTGAAACCCCAAAATAAAGATGTTTTGGGATCATATCCTGGAGTGTACCTAGTAATCATATGGATACACCAATATTTTACACCGAAAAAAGAAAGTATAAAAAGAAAAAACGTGGAAGAGAAAATATTAAGAGGTTTCCTGGGTTACAAAACTCTCCAATCATAAATGTGAGGTTCTTGATATGAAAAATCCAACATAAATATGTTTTTGGCAATTGTATTTGTCAATATTGTCTAGTCCCAAAGAAAAAAAAAAGATTATTCTAGGAAACATATGTAGTGTAGTAATATATCTACAACTTCTAAAAATTATAATAATAGCAAAGTTATTATGAGAGTAAGCTTATAAATTGTACCTCTGCACGCATCCTTCTCCTCTCTCTTGCAGCAGATAGAGATGATGGAACAGGAATCCCCACAATACCACCATTTTGCCTGCCTGTCAAATGTGAAGACCTCATGGCAGGTTGTTGATGGACACGAGGAACAATGCCTGTTTCATTATTACCATTCTCCTGTGATATAGGAATATGATTACTGCGTGGGAGGTTCACATTGTGACTTCTTGGTTCAGACCCTGAAGAAAGAGGAATCTGAAGAAATTCTAGCATGTGTCGGTGATGTTGGGAAGGTGACCAGTTTGCAGCTGATGGTTGATATACTCCAATGTTGCTACCAGACTGTGATGTAGGAACCGCATTTCCAGATACAGATGTTGTTCCATTGGTCAAGCCCCAGTTAGTTATCTCTGGAGCTACAGACCTGGGATAAGGGAGGGGTGCAATCGCTAGGTGCCTAGTGGCATCATTCCTAAAAGCTGTCCTCGAACTTGTCTCCCCCATGACTGATCTCCCACCTGAAATGGTGAGAGAACCTGAACTTCCTACTCTTGTACTGGGTGTTCCAGTGAGTGTGAAAGGATGAACATTTGAAGACAAGCCTATATTGGGAGAATGGAACTGAATATATGGGCACCCATTGTTAACTGTTCGACTAGGGACTATCAATGGATCTGAAGGAATAGGTGGAGAAACTGAACGATGAGCTGAGGAATGATTAGGATATCTAGTGTTATTCCCTTGAGGCCATATATAAGGCAAAGAAGTCTCAGATGGATGAGCATGACTGATTCTAATTCGAGTGTTTCTCTGAAAGGTTTCTTCATTTTCAGCTATGCTACCAAAAGAATTATCACCAGAAGTTATTGATTGGTTGGTGTTGTTGAATTGCATGTTGATATCCTCATGATATGGAAGACCTAAGAAACAGATAGATAAGTCAGATTTATCTGAAATAATAAAAGATATCTGAAAGGAAAAGAGAAAAGTAAAGCAATTTGGTCTCACAATTGTCAGCTCTGCTAGAACTTCCACCTGATGAAGACGATCCAGGTGCTAATTCGACATTCTTTCTCTTCAGTGACAAGCTACGGCTATCCGCAATTGCTTGTGTGCTTCCACCATTTTCAGGGAAGAGTTGAACGACTCTGGAAGAACTCCCAGGGACACATGATGAACTACTCGACGAAATACGCTGTGGTCGTGGCAGAACTTGATCAGATGCATCACGAAAAATTTCTGACTCAAGAACCTCACTGCTCGTAGCAACATGCCCAGCAGGGTAACCTGAATTCTGATGTATGTCATAATTGGATAGTTCTAAAAATGATTGCCCATTGTCTACATGATTGCGGTTAAGATCAATATCCACATTTACTGAGGGAAGCATTGAAGATGTCCAACCAATTTCAAGGTTAAATCTCTCACGGTTTTCGTTGTTTAGCAGGGGTAGGTTAGAGTTATTCCCACGTGAATCACAGATGTTTGAGCTTGCAATATCTTGATTAGATAAATTTTCACGGCACATGTCTGTACTATTAGCAGATAATGTTTCAGCAGGTAAGTTCTGGTTCTCTATTGAGCTGTGTGGCACACTATTCCAGAACGTTTGCTGGTCATCCATGGCAGAGTTGCCTGAAGCTGACCCAAATTCGAATACAGGGAACAAGGGCTCAAATGATCTGTTTTTTCCTTGCATTCACAATTGGAAAGTACCTCCTCTAAATCTTTGCAATTACTGATGGGTCAGTAGAACGAAACTGAAAGCATATATGCTGAATTAAAAGAATCTGCATGTCAAAATACAGAGTTAACACAATAGCAAAAATATGATATCATAGTTTGAAGAGGTACATTGAATTTTCATGTATGGTTCCAAGTTAGAAGACAAGTGTTTGAGTATTTAAAAGAAGGCGGACCTCTATAACTGATCTCATGAGACAAGGTTTTCATCTAAGAAATAATGATAGAAAACAATAGTTCAGCTTCGATTATGCTTTTCGATTAGGCATACTTGTCAATAGATGGTTGATTTTGTGTTAAACTTTCTTGAGAGTCGTAAAACTAAGAGCAGAAGGGGCACTTTCTTATCTTTATTTCACAGTTTCTATGAAGCAAGGATACCAAACGTTCAAGAGAAAACAATACGCTACAAGTTTCAGCATAAATCACACTTCTTATAAAATAGTTATCCCGCATGTCCATCCAATACATGCTTGTGTAAATCCAACTTGAGTAAAACATGGCAATAAGGACAACAGCAAGACATGCAAGTATTAAGAGCGTAGAAATCTATAATAATGTGTTGAATTAGAACTTAGAACTATGCTCAGTATGTGGATTTTGATCTGCGTGGATGTAGCTACAAACTTGGCAAAGGACAATATTTGGATATCACTGATCAGAAATTCCATACTGTGCCTCGACAAGTCAAATTTCCAATGAGATCAATCTCCAAATCCACTGGATATGAGTCATGCAAGCAATTTAGAACACGACACCACAGGAAGAGAGAAAGGACGTGCCCAATCTAACAGCAAGAAATCTACAGCCTCGTAAGGTCTGTGAAATGGAACCGACGACGGGAGAATTCTTGCAGAATGGATTCTAAAATCTGCGCGTGATAGTAAAAGCCTCAGCTTTAAGCACCAAATTTACCATGAGATTCACATAAAGTTTGGATTAAAACAAAATTTAGACAAAGAACAAAGATTAAATATATGATTTTATCATCCTGACCTACAAGGAACAGACGCCACGAAAGATCGGCGCCAACAATAAGAGGAAACTGAAATCCAATTCCAACCCCAATCCAATCAAACCAAACTTCTCAGAGTACCCATGAAATCACTCTTTCCTTCCATAAAAAAACCATGCTTTTCACACGGAAAGAAGAAAGAACACCAAAATCAACCCACAAATCACCGAAAGAACCGATCTTTTGGAAGGATTCCAGACCATCGAGCTTGAAAAATCTCACCTTTGAACCATCAATCATCTCACAAACAACAGGGAGATCGGCCCCAAGATGCCTGCTTTCGCGGCTCCCCCCTGCAAACCCGCTGCTCTCGGTTTTTCTCTAGCTAATACATATATTAAAATAACTCCCACAAGTCTCCTGTTCCACCCTCAAATAAAGTGGAGGAGGCGGAGGAGGAGGAAGAGGAGGAAGGGAAACCCAAAGGACCTTGTGATGGCTCTCAGGAGAAGGTGGAAGCAAGGGAAGAACAAGATGGGAAAAGATAGGAAGGGGGTTGTGGTTGGATATGTAAAAGAAATAGAAGGAAGAAAAGGTAACAAAGAGAACCCCCAAAGACTGCAGGAAATAAAAACCACAACAACAACAACAACAAGAAAGCAATTTATATATTTTATTTCTTTCTTGCTCTCTGTTGTGTCTTTATATCTCCGCTTGCTTTGAATCCAGCAAATACCAAAAAAAATTACAACATATTACTTTGAGAATAATTAGGATATTTACATTTAAAAAAAAGAAAAAAAAAGTACCCAAGTAAAATAAGGTGTTTTCTTTTTTTATGATGGAGTGATGCATGCAAATAGGTGTCTCTCACCTCTGCATACACACATTTCTCTCACCTCACCCATTTTTTCACCTCATAATTAGAAAGTGTTAAAATATAATTAAAAAAAAAGAAGGAAGCTTCGTTTTTTTCTTCACAATCCTAACTTATGCCGGAATGATGCCATCAAACTTATTTTGCTAATTATATCAGTATATGTGGTAGCAAACAAATAAAAGAAATCATGGAAAAATACATATAACTCCATTATCTTCACATCTGCCTAAATTTACCAAAAGGTTGCCTACCAATATATTGATACCATTTACCAAAAAAAACATCATTTTAAGCTTCTGCTATTTGAAAATTAAAGAAAATATGTAAATTTCATATGATTATGTGCATACAGTTCTCTGTTTTGTAAATTTTAATTTTTATATAAAACAAAAAAAAAAGAAAACTTAATTACTCGACTAGCTTTGTTATTCCCCGTAGTTAGTTTTCTTGAATACCTTTTCAACACTGATTTGTAACTGTTGAACAAAAAATTAGGGGGACAACATGAAAATAAGAACAATGCAGTGAGTGTAACTGCACTGTAACTTCCCAACTTTTTGTCCAGTGCTGGCATTTTCTCAGTATTTGTCGCAATAGTGGATTGACGTTATGTTATGCTCAAAATATTTTTTTAATTATATTGCTTCTCAGTGTATTTTAAAAATTCTACTTTATTAGTGAATCAATAATTATTACTTCAATTATCACAATGATATATTTCCAATATTTTAGCATACTTTTACATGAATGTTCATATCCCATTATTATTATCTCTAGTAAAAAAGATCACCGTATTTTTTTTTCAAATGATACATATAAACAGTAAAATGTGAAGTGAAGAACATGCATGTAGATTTCCAGACCACCCATCTGCAGGTTCATGTGCACTAGTGTCTCCTCTTGCTGAGCTTGTCATCTTATATATTATTATTATTGAAAAATATTTTGCTCTGAGGAAATTATGTTGCGAAACATTAAATATGAAGTTGCATACATTGAATCTGAAATGTAACTCCACCTCTATTCCTTGTGCGGTTGGGATTGCTCATACCAACTGGTTGGATTAGGTCCATGCATGGCTGGACCCAAAGCAAAGCTAAGCATCATGCATGAAACCAAACTTCCCTTGGCTCAAGTTGAGGTTAGTGTTATCTCATTCCTATCTTTTGTTTTACTTTGTTTTATTATACTTCACTTTTTTTATGGTATTTAAAAAAAAGGTAAGCTCTGCACTCGATGTATAGCACTCATATTCTCTCATTTAATTATTAAATAATTATCAAAATTGTTATCTAATTTATAAGATAAAATAATACGTATTTATCGGATTGATTCAACAATCTAAAATGACATCTAAAATTAAAGAAATTGTGATCGTCGAATTATTAAAATAATTAAACGGACTTAATCGCGATCATCGAATAATTCGATCTCAATCAAACTCACTATTTAATTACTAAAATAAATTAATAAATAATTATTTAATTAATTGAATGGATAAAAATGATGCTATATGTTGGATGTAGAGCGATGTACTCTACATATCCATTTTTCTCTTTAAAAAACGTGAACTTATAGTTATAGCAATAACATGTTTCATCAAGAAGAAATGAAAAAAAAAACCCAAACTTGTATGCTTAAAAAGATGGAACATCAAAAGTAAACATCTTTCAAACACAATTCAATCTTATAATTATTAAGCTTTTATCAACCAATTGAAAATAATATATCACTTTGAATTGGTGACCATTTAATGGATTATTTTGAATAACAAGATAAAGATATACTAGTTCCTAGCATTGAAGGACATGGAACAAGATGATGTAATTGGGACTAGGAGAGAAGAAGCATGCTTGAATTGATGAGTCTCATGCGTAGCAAAGTGGTTGCTACTGCTGTTGCAGCATTAAAAGATAACAGTGCTGCATCATGACCCCCTTACTTTGCAATATAATTATAATTATATATTTAACATGCAACACCCCACCAAACAACAACTCAATTCACATCACACACCACTCTCCATTTGGTTGGGTTTCGTTTCATTTCAACTGTGGACAGCTTTGTTTTGTAATTCCATCAGATAAAACAATGCTTCAGAGAGAGAGAGAGAGAGAGAGAGAGAGAGAGAGAGAGAGAGAGAGGAACCAAATGCACACAAATCTCGATCAAGACGGCATGAGATCAAAGCTTTTCTGACAAGGAAATTTAGACTTCACTGCTTGCCATGGTACTGCATTACGCATGGCACAATATAATTTTAAAATATAAAAGACGATAACTCAAAAATACAATCTATTTGTTTATAAGTAAAAAAACACATTTTATTACTTTTGATATGTCTTGTAATTGTAATAAGTAAAAAAAATACGATTGAGATGTCCATTTAATTTAAACTAATTGGAAAATCCTCATTTAGTTATTTTTTAAAAGTTTTTTTCTTTCTTTCTTTTGTTTATAAAAATAGGTTTACAGATTTATGACTTCAGAATAGAAAAAAGCAAATATACAAATTTAGAAAGTGCTACAAGCGATAACTAAATTTGAAATATCTGAATTCATGGGTCGAGACCATCTTATTTAAAAAAAAACTTAAGAAAATAGAAAAAAAAAGATAAGTCCACAAAATACTTTTTTAAAAGGATCCTATGGCTGCAAATTACATATCCAAGACCAAGACCAAGACCCATAAATTTTGAGCCTATCATGATTGAGATATGGTTAATTAATTGTTTCATCTCAACATGACATTAGTTCCTTTAATTTATGGGTTGTCTTTTTTGTTGGAGAGGTACACTTGTTGGCATGGACGGCATCAACATACTTGTGATGCAAAACTACGCAACGTATGGGAATATCAAAAGGTAGACTTGTATCTGCAAATCAATTACCAATACATGGCTAAACTCGTTGAATTATATTGTGTTATATTATATATATATATATATATATATATGCTTTTGTGTTTTGTGGAACAAAAGGATAAATAGGGTCTCCTAATTGTTGACGTCCCCACGGCATCCGGCAAAATGGAGAGAGAGAGAGAGAGAGAGAGAGAGCATGAAATAAACGCAAAGAAGTGGTCGCCGAATTTGGCTTGGAAGGTGGCGATGGCCATCTTTGAGAAATGCTGCGTTTGTCTCACCAACTGGAGGCACAAAATGGGAAGTTTTTCATGGTTGGTCCTAGCATATATTTGCCCTTTGTATAATGACTTCACCGCTTTTGGATTTTAACCATGATTGTGAAAGTAACTTCGGCTTCGTTCTTGTTTCCAAGAATTTTTTAAAACTTTTTTTCTGATAGTGATAAGAAACATAATCAACAGAAAAATAATTACTGGTGGAGAAGAAATATAAGTTAAAAACTATTTTTTAAAGAATACAAAAAATATTTTGCTCTCGCTAATCAAAATGTAGTAATATTTAAACCTTTTTTTTTGGAAATTTTAATTAATAGGTTAAAAAAAAACCCACTTAGGGAAAATTGGACGTTTGACCATCTCGGATCAACATTTGAATAAAAAAAAAACCTTGTAAAGAAAATATTTGATGCCACTCCCATCTTATCTCTGTTGTCTTTCTTCGGACCAAACATAGATATTGCATAAAGTATTTAATTCCTTTTAGAATAACAAAATATTTGAAAATATAATCCTTCTACAATGGAAAAAAAAGTAAGAAATGTCCTACATTATTTTTTAGAGACAATTGAGTAAATTGATAAAGTATTTAAACAGGCCTTAAGTTTATAGTTTGGAAAATTAAACTTCTTAACAAGATATAATGCTTGACGCATTTTTTTTCTATTCAACACTTGATCCGATTAGGATAACAAAGATTCCCCCCACTACCACTTGTTCTACCTGCTAAGCAACCAAGTGCATGTGAGTGGTTTATTCTGATCACTGTAATGAGATCTTAGAACTTACAACAGGTGCTACGAAAAAGGGTAAATCTTCATTGATAAATCTGGTGATCATAACGGCTCAAATATGTATAATATAGGTTCAAGTAAAAATATATTACTACCCCCAAAAATATCTATATATCATCAATCATGATTAGTTTAGTTGTTATGTATGTGGGATGCAACTAAAGAAAAACATACTTAAATATCGAGGATTCATTATCCATCCTGCAAAAACATCAGGTTTTATTTGCGTTATTGTGATTATGCAACTAACATGAACCTGTTATTAGGTGCTGAAGCAATACCTGTGATTCTGTAACAATGTCTACAACAAAGATTTAGTTCAATCTGTCATCGACTTTTTTTTCTTATCAATGGCCAAACGGCACAAATGTCAAGGAAATGCTCAAATTTTCGTCCTAGTTAATTAAAAAAGAGAACTTCTATGGCTTAATTAGGCAATAAGTAACCACATTACAAACAGCGGATTCAGCTGTGACAGGTTAAATCTAAAGATTCAATGAATGAAAGAATGATATATAAGATGATACCGCATAAAAATACGCCAAACCAGTTTAGTGCGTAAATGCCGGAACTAAAAAGTCTTAGGAGAGTTAATTCAAGTACAATGGCAACGCATTGGAATTGATACACCTTCAGGTTGTCGCTTTTCTCTGATTATTGCCTCTTGAATCATTGGTACCTTCTGATGGATCTTTTTCCATATGTGGTTTACAGCACCATCAGCAGGAACTGGCCCGAAGCCACCTGGACTGCCATTCTCATATTCGAAGATAGGCTGGACTTCTGCCATTTTCCTCCTAAATTTATTCCTTTGCTCTTCAGAAATGCCCCTCAAGTAATCTACAAGCAGTTTTGGTTGCAAAGCATAACTGACGGACACGAACACAGAAGATTTTGTATAGTCCATTATACCTTCAAAAGGAAGCTCAATTTCATCGCTCACAATGACTGGGATGCAAAGGCTAATAATGGCATCAAATAGGCGACATGAAGTAGGTGTGTCCCCAGCTGGGTGCAAGCAGAATTCTGAGTTTCTCATCCCTTTAATTGATTGTTCACGGCCTGTCGCATTAGGGAAACCTTCTTCCATAATCACACCAGCCTCATCAACCAGCAAATCCCACAGTTTCTCGCGAACTAATCCACCCTGCACAATGTACAAGAATTAGCAAGATTCACAAGTTTGCTGAATCATATTTAATGACTGCTATATTGACTTCAAGACCAAAAGATAAAGTAGTTTTTGTCATTATGTTTAAATAACAGGAAAATAGTATATAACTAACCCGATGCCTATGTTTAGCTCCTTTAAAATAGAGAAGGGTATGTCTATGCTGATTCTGAGACAAATCCAGCCTTGGTAGCAGGTGCGTGTAAGGTACTATTACGTCTTTAAGCAATGAGACCTGAGTATGCTCTATCTTGTGTGAAGAGTTGCTGGATGCTTTTTTATCGACTTTGTACCAGCCACCAAAATCAACCACTAGGAGGATAGCCGGAGCAATCTCACTTCTGACATGCCACATTGCGACTGGGTCTGTCAAAGAATGCCTAGAGTTTTAACACAACCTGGCAATCCAAAGGCTCAATCATAAGATTATAAACGCAAGAAATCAAGCAAGATGATCGCAGATCCAATTTGCAGAAAGTAGCGTACATATTATACAGGTACTTTAGAGTCAATATATCTCAGTTACCATGAGATAACCACTTCACCCAGAATCAAAGAACTTTAACTTCTTTTGAAAGATTATCATATTAGGAAAAAAAAATGAAAATTTCCATATTGAACTTAAATTTGAAGTAAGCAAGATAAACATTCTTCACTTGAGGACGACTGACAGAATTTTGTACAGATGTACAATCTGATATTCTTATCATCAAACATCAATTGCAGGTTATGACGAAAGAATTGTGAAGGAAAACAACACATAGATGTCAAAAAAAATTATTTGTCTAAATGGAACATTTTTGCAATATTTTTTTAGGGTTATATCCTTTTACACCCCTTGAACTATAACAAATTTGGGCATCTAACCTTAAGTTTCTAAAATTCCGTTTAACACCCTAATCCTTTAGTGTTTTTTTCACTTCACTTTTTCCACCAGTCCGTTTGATTTTCTATAGATTTATTTTTTAAGGACAAAACTGCCCCTCCTCTCTTTATCTCTCAGCTCACAAAGAGGCACAAGCAGTCGAGACGAGCTCGCTCACCTCTGCGAGAGAGGCGAGCTCGTAGGCAAGGCGCTGGCCTCATCTCTGCAAGCTCAGGCGACAGAGCTCCTAGAGCTTGTCTTACAAGCAAGGTACTCACCTGAGCTCGTATAGGCGAGCTCGCCTAGCGTCCTGCTCCTGTAGGAGATCAGCATCAACGATAACTGCTCGTCAGAAAGTTCCCCAAGGTCTTGATCGAGCTGCTGAAGTTGAGGCATACAGACACCTGCTTCAATGAATTCAAGGGGAAGGTGCCGTGAGAGCTCTTCGACAAGGACCTTGACACCATCTTCATCAACCACAACACATTCACCTTTGGCATTACGGACGACATTGAAAACCCATCAGTGTCAATTATCATTCTTGCCAATTACCAATTCCACGATTGCCTCTTGGCGATCACCAAAAACATGTGAAGGCTCTCTCAAAAAAAAAAAACATGTGAAGACCTTGAACAAGATCATCTTCATGAACAAGGGCTCAAGTCCTGCTTCCCATCAAAGATCAAAACGCTGAAGAACTTGACGGTGTTGGACATCATCTATAACAAGTTGCTCGGGCTGCTCTGGTAATCATGCAAAGCCTCCTCTCCGACGAGATTCCAACATCAATCTGCCACCTCATGTGTAATATCCTAAATAACGATCTCTTAACCAATTAACATAATTAAGAATTTAAATCGAGTTAATTACTCTAGTTGAAATTATGTTTGAGTTAATTATGGTATTTTAAGTTTTTGAATTATTATCTTGATTAGTAATTTAATTAAGTTAATTTCTCTTTAAGTAATCTAAGGTAAAAGGATTTACTTATATTGTTAAATTTGTATTTATG
>LTAE01001388.1:5042-27756 GCA_001647135.1 Pontederia paniculata | reverse complement strand
TGTTATGTGCAATTGTCATTTGAGAATTTTAAATTTCATTATAAGCATTTAATTTTGTTTATTGGCCCTACATACGAGCTTTTGTTCACGGGAGAAATACCCTATTTTTTCTCTGTACTTGGATCCTGCAGGCTAAGAGATGATGGGTGGTGGTTGACGCTCATGACGCTATTTTGCACATGGAACGAATCATGTATAAATAGAAGATCTTGTGTATTTTTATGTTGCTTTTGGATATGTACGTCATGTATATGTATATGTATATGTTTATGTTGTGATTATTGTATCATATGCGGAAAACAAAAAATGTAAGATGTGACTATGATATATTTTGGTTGTTGTGTTTGCTTTATCCTTATGATACATATGAAATCTTAGTTTCATAACTGCCAAAAGATATTTGTGTATTGTGATTGTTTACGTGTCAACTGTGATGATCCGGACTCTCGAGATATATTATAAATAGCTTCCGCTCACTCGAGTGTTCGGGTCGTTACATCATGAGGCTCCAAACTTTAAGTTTTCTTACAACTTTTTCAATGTATTGACTAATTGAAATGTTTATCTTGAATTTGATTTTTCGACTTGTCAACATCTAGTCCTTTATTTTTTTCCAATCATTTTCTTCACATTATTTGGAAGAAAAAAAGTTTCACACCAACAAAAGAAGATCAAACTTCTTGCAAAGGCACTTTAACTTAAGGAGATTTCTTCAAACCTACTGACACACATAGACAGGGTTCTTGCTTTCATGACATCTTGTATTTGAACATAATTGAGGAGTGAGGACTTTTAACCAAAATAGCACTCTGTTTTAGAAGTTCTAGTTGGCAATCATTCTTCTAAAACTTTCTCAAAAAAAAAAAAAAATCCTTCTTCTAAAATCTCCAACTCAAGTCAACCTCATTTAGAAGTCTCAGAATCGTCTCCAGAACATAATTTTTGCAAGCATGAGGATAAAAGAGGTTCCTTTACAACCTCTCAAACTCCAAATCAAAGAAATGCTGGGAGAACAATTATATTTAGACTGTTTCCCACCAAGATTTGGTATTCAATTTAACATGTCTTATATAACAATCTTCCTGAAGATGATGCAGTGGTCAGTTTGATATAGATATGAAAGAGTGTTGTTTGAGCTGTGTAAATAACATACTCATCAAAATCTATTTTTTTCTCAGGAAATAACAAATTACCAGTCAAGACGAAGACTGATCTCGCCCGCCGGACCTCCTCCACGCCTCCGATGCTAGAACCCGGTCGACGACCTCACTCTGCCGCCTGTAGTCCCCGTTAGCCTCTTCCTTCTTCAAGAACTCGCCTTTCCTTCCCCACCCGAGCTCCATCTCGGCGCTGAGCGCCGCGAAGAAGGGCACGAACACGACGTCGGCGGTCTCCGGTTCGTAGACCCTCTCAGCGAAAGAGTTCACCCTAGAACCTTCGGGCGTCTCCAGATCACCGAGAAGCCAGTACTCCGCGCTGTACTGCTTGATCAGGGGATTCTCCGGGTAGGGCGGCTTGCGACGGCTGTCAGCGGCGAGGGATGAGCGGATATCGGCATCAGGGTCGACTCCGATGCGGGAGTCCGGGCCTGAGAGGTTCCAGAACTGCTCGAGGAGGCCGTAATTGAGGGATCGGGGGAGGTCAGCGACGAGGACCCTGAGGCGCCGAGATGGCGGCACCAAAAGGTGGGATCTTGGGGCTCCAGGGGCGAAGGGGTTGGAGTTGGGGAAGGAGGGAACGAGGAGGAGGAGGGAGAGCAAAGAGAGGAGGGCGAAGGCGAAGAGGAGAAGGATGGCCATGGAGGACGAGAAGGCCTTCATGGCTTCTTACCGCGAAGAAGCACTTTGGAGTGGGGAAAAAGAAGAAGAAAAAAAAAGTAAACGGAAGCATTCGGAGGAGCGATTAATGTGGACCGGACGGTTTGCTTTCGGAACAAAGAAAACATTTTTTTTGCTATATAATAAAAGTATTTAATAAATGCTGATGCCTCCTACTTCACCCAAAAAATAAACATAATGAACTAATTCATAAATAGAAAAAATAAAAAAATAGAGATGCTTTCTATGGATAGATTTAGGAGAGAGAGAAAAATTTAAAGAGAAAAAAATTAATATCTATCGCAAATTTAATATTTTACGATTGAAGATGTTGGTAACACGATGCTCCTTACGTAGCACCTACATTGAACCCTATAAAATAATATAAATAGATATAATACAATCACATACTTTTTTCTCTAGCATAATAATAATAATAACTATTCTTTTTGTCTAAATTTAGTTATTTTTATGCACCATTAAAATATTATTACATTATGAAAAGAATAAAAAATATAATTAACAACACAATAATCAAATGAATTTCTTTGTTTAACATATTAATAAAAAATAAATTGCGGGAAAAAATGCCAAGATGTTTTATTAAAAAATAATTAAAAAATATTTATCGACATTTAAAGATGGGGGAGCAATTTTTTGGGCAAATTATACGGCTTGTTTGGCAATCAAAACCTGAGGTTCTTCAGATTCTTTGATTTGATAGATTAATTCTGGGTATGTGTATGGATGAAAGTAGAACCAGAGATAAGAACTAAAAATGTAAGGTTCTAGATGTGTGAACCAAATTGTCATATTGAATAATTACTATTATACCCTTCAATTTTTGTTAATATTTTTTATTAAGTTTCTTCTTATTATTAATTTATTATTATTATTAATTACTACTAAATTTATTATTATTATTATTACTATTATTAATTATTATTATTGATAAGTTAAATATTTATAAAATCTTTGAGAGAATAAATAACTGAATTATTAATTAATCTTATGATTATGATATTTAAGTGAAAATTGAAATTATTTAATTTTTAGCATGTGTTCAGTTAAGTTAATTTTTTTCTTTTTTGTGCTGCCAATATTAAAAAGGTTGATATATCATTAATAAAAAAAGTGACCTAAAGAAAGAGAAAGTTTTTTTAATAAATTAATCACTTTTTTTATTTCTTCATATCATATTATAATATCTCCCTATTTAATTCATATAATTACCTAATTATATTTCAATGCCAAACACCCCTTTTATAGTTTTTTTTCCTATAATAGAATCAATTTAATGATTGTCTTCTTCAATTGGTTTAGTTTTTTCAAAATTATGGTTATCTATAGTTATATCTGGTAAGGTATTAAAGACGTGGATTTGATTGCTCTTTAGATAATTTTCATACATTAGGTATTTTTTTTTTGCTATATAATAAAAGTATTTAATAAATGCTGATGCCTCCTACTTCACCCAAAAAAAAAACATAATGAACTAATTCATAAATAGAAAAAATAAAAAAATAGAGGTGCTTTCTATGGATAGATTTAGGAGAGAGAGAAAAATTAGAAGAAAGAAAATTTAATATCTATCACATATTTAACATTCTACGATTGAAGATGTTGGTAACACGATGCTCCTTACGTAGCACCTACGTTGAACCCTATAAAATAATATAAATAGATATAATACAATCACATACTTTCTTCTCTAGCATAATAATAATAATAATATAATAATAATAATAATAATAATAATAATAATAATAATAATAATAATAATAATAATAATAATAACAATAACAATAATGATAATAATAATAATAATAACTATTATTTTTGCCTAAATTTAGTTATTTTTATGCACCATTAAAATATTATTACATTATGAAAAGAATAAAAAATATAATTAACAACACAATAATCAAATGAATTTCTTTGTTTAACATATTAATAAAAAATAAATTGCGGGAAAAAATTACAAGATGTTTTATTAAAAAATAATTAAAAAATATTTATCGACATTTAAAGATGGGGGAGCAATTTTTTGGGCAAATTATACGGCTTGTTTGGCAATCAAAACCTGAGGTTCTTCAGATTCTTTGATTTGATAGATTAATTCTGGGTATGTGTATGGATGAAAGTAGAACCAGAGATAAGAACTAAAAATGTAAGGTTCTAGATGTGTGAACCAAATTGTCATATTGAATAATTACTATTATACCCTTCAATTTTTGTTAATATTTTTTATTAAGTTTCTTCTTATTATTAATTTATTATTATTATTAATTACTACTAAATTTATTATTATTATTATTACTATTATTAATTATTATTATTGATAAGTTAAATATTTATAAAATCTTTGAGAGAATAAATAACTGAATTATTAATTAATCTTATGATTATGATATTTAAGTGAAAATTGAAATTATTTAATTTTTAGCATGTGTTCAGTTAAGTTAATTTTTTTCTTTTTTGTGCTGCCAATATTAAAAAGGTTGATATATCATTAATAAAAAAAGTGACCTAAAGAAAGAGAAAGTTTTTTTAATAAATTAATCACTTTTTTTATTTCTTCATATCATATTATAATATCTCCCTATTTAATTCATATAATTACCTAATTATATTTCAATGCCAAACACCCCTTTTATAGTTTTTTTTCCTATAATAGAATCAATTTAATGATTGTCTTCTTCAATTGGTTTAGTTTTTTCAAAATTATGGTTATCTATAGTTATATCTGGTAAGGTATTAAAGACGTGGATTTGATTGCTCTTTAGATAATTTTCATACATTAGGTATTTTTTTTTTGCTATATAATAAAAGTATTTAATAAATGCTGATGCCTCCTACTTCACCCAAAAAAAAAACATAATGAACTAATTCATAAATAGAAAAAATAAAAAAATAGAGGTGCTTTCTATGGATAGATTTAGGAGAGAGAGAAAAATTAGAAGAAAGAAAATTTAATATCTATCACATATTTAACATTCTACGATTGAAGATGTTGGTAACACGATGCTCCTTACGTAGCACCTACGTTGAACCCTATAAAATAATATAAATAGATATAATACAATCACATACTTTTTTCTCTAGCATAATAATAATAATAATATAATAATAATAATAATAATAATAATAATAATAATAATAATAATAATAATAATAATAATAATAATAATAATAATAATAACTATTCTTTTTGTCTAAATTTAGTTATTTTTATGCACCATTAAAATATTATTACATTATGAAAAGAATAAGAAATATAATTAACAACACACTAATCAAATGAATTTCTTTGTTTAACATATTAATAAAAAATAAATTGAGGAAAAAAAATGTCAAGATGTTTTATTAAAAATTAATTAAAAAATATTTATCGACATTTAAAGACGGGGGAGCAATTTTTTTGGGCAAATTATAGGGTTTTAAATTGCGAACCGGGGCACTAAACCGGTTTGCCTTGGCATAGAACCGAATTGATACTTGGAGATTTGCTGAAGGGTTTTGTTCTGGCGGCTGCGGAGATGGCGGACGGCAACGACTCTGACGCGCCGGAGGAGATCACGGCTGCCGAGGTTTGAGTTCGTTAATCTCTTCTTCTTCTTCTCCTTCCGGACGGTTAAAGTTGGGTGCTTTCGATGTTCTCGTGAAAGTTTTTTAGGGTTTGGATATCAGATTAAAGATGTATCTGGATAGCTGAGGGTGGACTCGATAAAGTTTGGATTTTGATAGTTTGGAGTAGCTTAAAGTTTGAATCTTTATGCTTGTATTTCTCCTAAGGATGTCTGATCGATAGGAGAACATGGGGGAACTACTGATGAGAAAAAATAGAACACGAAGGAAGATGATTGAACGGTGAGAAAATGTAGAAGAACTATGAAAGAAGATACAGTTTTCTGCTAAGTTGAACTTCAATGGGCTTTCCAATCTGAAATCTATGCTTTAAAATATGAATCATCTTTGGCTATGTTCACCAATTCTGGCGTGCCCAATTGGCCGTTGTAACACTTTTTTTTTAGTTATGCATTCAAACTGAATTTTCTGGCTGTTCGTATTAGTTTGAATTTTATTAGGTAGTTGTTTTTCTCTTTAGATTAGTTCTTGTACTTATGTGTTGTCTGTCATGTTATGTGGTCATGATAATTGTCTGTTTTTGTAGGCTATGCGGCAAGATGAACAAAGTAGAAAAGTCCAGAGAAAGAACATAAACAGGTAAACTCTCCTTTTAATTGCTTGTCTTGGCTAACTTGTGCATTATTTTGTCACCAGTAATTGCTTTGCGGCATATATTTTTGGATACATATAACTGCTTTTCATGATTGATTATTTTGTGCAATGTTGGATTGCTATTCAACATACTTTACAGACTCCTATTTTTATTATACATTACTGGTTTGTGCTTAATTTCTTTGTATGTGGTGTTAAGATTCAATGTACCATATCCACTTCATAGCTTATACTATCCCATATCCATAGAACCTGTTGAATATTTCATATTTGTGAATCTCAAGGAATGCATATGAAAGTCATGGCTTATTTTCACAACTTAACATAAATCACCCCTGAAGTTGTGTTATTTGCAAGTATTCAAATTAGATCAGTGTGCTTCTGCATGATTTGGGATCCGTATGTTTCCGTTGTTGCTTTGAAATGATTAGATGATGTCACATTTCGAGGTGATCTCTTGAAGAAAGGATGTTTATGTGTTGACTTTAATATAATAGCTTCCTGTCTAATGCGCACTCATTCTTCTTTTTAGTACAATTGCTCTGGTTTGTTTGTTTTCAAACCCATGTAAGTGTACACTTGGGTTCATCAAGGTTCGACTTACAGATAGGGTAATGTTTCAATTCACTAGAATTGATTATGGTGAAAAAAATTACATAATGCATATGTGATAGTTGTTGATGTCACTGCATGATATTACAGCAGTTTCAAATTTCCACTCTGATGTTTACCAGCAATTGTAGTTCTTCAAACCGTGTACATTGGAATAAGCTATGAATTTGTCCTGCATGTTATCAATGCCTTGATGATTTGTACGATTTCTTCCTTGCGATTGTATGCTAAATATATTAGAATAAAGTCATGGATTGGGCTTATTTTGACAGTGTTGCCCGTGAAAATAAAGAACGGAGGAGGCAGTGGGCACAAAAGAAAACTCAATCAAAGTCAAAGAAGCAAAACCTGCCAGAAAGCGAAGGGACTGAACAACTGCATGAAGCACCCAACATACCGGGAATGCTTCCAACTAGTATTGTTAATATTCTAGCAGCTCGTGAAAAGTATGTACCTCATTTCAATTTGAGCAACTGCACATCTTTAGCTCTTAATGAATTTCTTTGCTGCAAGTATTCTCTTATTCAAATGTTAGTCCCCTCAAATTGTGCTCTGATGTATGCAAATGTTCCACAGGCAAACCTTCACATCAGATTCTGAAGAAGAAATTGTAAATCAGAAACCTTCTAGAAGGAAGAAGCAGAAAACATTTGGGTTTGCTGTCATATCAACCTATGCTTCCAACAAGATTTTCAGTTAAAATTGCTGACCATATTTATGTTTATTTTCTTTTTTCAGGCCTGAAACAGTTCTGCTGAATGAAATTCCTCACGCCCAGTGTTTGCAAAATTCCTTAGAATTCTTGAACAAGAGAAAGTTGCAAGTTGCACGATCATCTGCAGTTTTGAAGAATGCAGACCAGGCATTGCGCCTGCTCTCATCAAAAGGCAACTTGCTAAGCAAAAACTGACTGCTTAGGATTTCTCTTTAGGATTTTGATCTCGAAAACTTTTGTGTTTCCTCAGCTATTTTTTTATTATATGTGAGTTGACATTAAGCTCCAGCTAATGTTTTTCGTGTCATCAATTGTGCTGTTTACTGATGCAGCTTCAGCTAAGATGACTGGCTTGCCGCAAGTTGTACTATTACTCTGAGATGTCATCTTTTTCAATCAATTTAGATGTGATAAAATCAAACTGAAGTATGGAAGTCTAGCATGATACAGTAAATTTTCTTTTCCTTTTTTGGTGTCTTGACAGAACTTAAATTTGGAATAGTATAGCTTCTGAAAATGGATCTTCAAACAACTGAATCTCTACCATGGTAAAAAGGACCCTTTGTAATCCTTTTTTTTTTCACCCTGAGATTTCTGCAAGGGCTTATGCTTTCACTTAGAATTAATCTGTTAAATGTCGCTCTTTCCTCTTATTTTTTTATTCTTAGATTTTGCATATATTGCTAGTTGGAATTTGTATGCTACAATGTTGTTTTTTCATAAGAATAGGATGGTTACCAAGAGTAACCAACTAGTTTATTAAGATGATGTAATTTTACATGATTGCATTACAAAACATACTCATGATCTCAATCACTCTTTTGTCAATTTTTTTGTCATAGCTATAATGTTTTTTTGCATAAACTCTCACCTCTCTAAATATATATTCATTTCGCTGAATTCAAATAGACCATAGAAATACTATTAGCGCCATCTTCTTTAGGTATAGACTTATAGTTGTTGCTCTTGACTATCTCCAAGTCAGAATTATCTCCAAAAGGTTGTTGATGATTGGTGATCAATTCATTCAGAGCTTGATTGTTGCCACACCTCTTTTGTGATCATGCATTCAAAAAAAATAAATGATTGATGTTTTCATCTGACACCTCTCAAAAAGTACATATTACAATGTTCAATGAACATGTATGCTACAAAAAATAAATGATTGATGACTTCATAGCTTGATTGTATGCTACAATGTTCTTGTCTGCAAATATCTTTTCGGTTCAATGAATATTAGACAGATGATAATAATTAAGTATGTAATTGTGATCTTATTATTGCCCATTTAAAACAACCAAGACGTGACGCCAAACATATCACAATCCAACATAATCAAAATGCTTATTATGTTTTGTGCAATTGTTTTTTGATTCTTTGTCCGAATTTTCTCATTTCCTTGTAGATGATGAAGGGATTCTGTTTGGAGAGAGATATTTTCCTTTTGACATCTCTACGCATTCGAAGGAACCGTGGTACCGAAAGAATCCTTATTACACTTACCCAAATAAAAAAAAAAAGCCTTGTTCCTTTGAAGATTTATCTCACTTGTATGTTGTATGGTTTAACTTTGCAGTAGCTTCATATCATTCTTTAGAAGCTCGAAAAGATATGGCCTTTTTTTGTGTCTAATGATCCAAGGTTACAAATCGATCAAAGAGGATGAGTTTCTAAGCTACATTATAATTTTGACTTAATACTATGAATCGATTCTCAACACATGCATGCACATATGAAAACTGAAACCTACCCCATGGAAGTAATTCATAGGATTTGATCAGAAAACATAAGTTTCTCTTTTATAACCAGAATCATATCACATACAGTTGACAAGAAAAAACATATCTAAAATGAAAATTAAGAAACAAACTCAAACTTTCTACACAAGTGTGAAGAGACTATCAAATAATCTAAACGTTATGATCAACTTCCCTAAATGCGATAAAAAAAATCATGTATGTGCTCGACTACAAAGGACATAAGTTTTGTGGAAAGAAGGATAAATGTCTTTTTTTAACTATTCGTGAAACACGAATTACTTTAGAACTTATATTAAATTATTGAAATACTCATTAACTCTTTACTCCAATTTCAACATTTTTTTACTTGTTTTATTTAGCCATTCATATTTGTTAAACTTTCGTTATGATTTGAAAATAAATTTAGTGATAGACTATGTTTTTTTTTTATTTTAGCTTTTTTATCTCAAATATATTCGTTTTGTTTTTTTTTCAAAATATTGATAAATAGTAATATTAAGTTTATTATTATACAAATAAAAAAGTTAACAGCCTGGATAAATTGAAACATTGCAACAGGGGAGATGAGTGAGCATTTCGGTAATTAACGGTGATTACTATAACACAAGGAAAAATATGTTAACTGGATTTCATAAGTATGAGTGATAATCTATAGACTTGACTCATCAATAATTTAGGGTTATTAGCACTCGACTAACACGATGTTCGAACGTGAGCGGTAAAAGTTAAATTATGATCAAATTAGTGATTCCAGGAGCTCGAACTCGGAGCTACTAGCTCCCTCGTCCCTCAACTTTGAGATATATGCCAACTAATTTAGTTAGAATCTATAGACTTCAAGAAAGACTTGTGCGTCTATTATTTATGCATCTGTGATACTTGAAACCTGCTACGAAAATGGATACCATTAAATTTTAAAAGAAAAAATCTCTCAATGTTTTTTTTTTTCTGTTGTCAATGTTGGGCTGAGAAATCCAGCCAGTAGCAAGCCCAAAATTGATTGAATTAATTAAGCCCTAATAAAAATTAGGTTTGTTTTTCTCTTCCCTTGTGTAATTTATTTTTGATATAATGATGTTACATTTTGTTTGTCTCGTGTGAAGGAAAAAAAAAATTAATAAGATGAATGCAGTTGAAGAAAGTAGTCAAGTAAATTTAGGCATAACATCACATTAAGGCAAAAGTACAAAGGACAATTTTAAGTGTACCATCTGTTTCTCCAAAGTGTGCTTCAACTTTTTTCAAGGACAAATTAGAGAAACCAAAGCCAAATATAAAACATTGAAATGGTTCCGTATCTCCTTTTTTTATTTTAAAGAAAAGTGAATTATTTATTTGAATAAAGACTCGATATGTCAAGATACAAAAGATCCAGGAGGCCTGGAGGTGGACCTTCCTCCCAAAATGTGTTCCTTCACGAAGTTCGTCCAAAATTTACCAAAAAATTTGCTACCTTATTGGTCTTGCGGTAGATGTGCTTACATTCTATATTATCAAAAAATACTAAATCCTCCCAGATATTTCTTAGAATATTTAGTAATCTCCAAGGGCAGTTACATCTCTTGTGAATTATTTAGTGCTTATCTTTTGAGAGAACCTGCAAGTAAAAATCGATCGTTAGAAGATCTAATGATGTATCCTGCTCCCCCTGCCTCTTCTGGTCCCTTGAAGGATCCATCTGAGTTAATTTTAACCTAGTCTGGAGGAGGGGGCTCTCACTTGATCCACAATGGATCGTGGGGGTGATTTACCTCAGAAATGTGGTATCGACCATATTCTTCCCAACCTGCCAAAGCCCTCTCCCACACTGTCTAGAAGGTGACTTGTTTGGAGCGAAAATGGACATCGTTTCGTATTTTCCAGATCCCCAATAAACCGAAGGCAATTAAGGATAAGAGTCTAGTTCCATATCTGATAAACATATTTAATAGAAAAAAAAAGCCAAATAGTTGGGCTGCAACTTCTCATCAAGTCCAAGCCCATTTCACGCCAACGCATTTTGAAAGTTTAATGGGCCGTCCCTCTCCCATTGCCCACTCCGATCCATCATGTCCGTCCATTAAACTCAATTGCACAATCACATCCGTCCATTTAATAAATAGCGAATTAAAATTCTTGTGCGGGAAAAAATGAGTGGGAAACATAAAACGAACTATTAACTCGATTTAACTCCAAGCTTTGGCATCCGTCTCATCCTCTTCTCCATCACGCGAAGCAGCCGTGCGACAGATCCGTTGGTTCTTTCTTCCCAATTCGCTGCAGGCGCATGTTAAGGTGGCGTAGATCGAACATTCCGGTCATCGGCCGGCGAGCCACCGTGGATGGGACAATCCGCTTCGACCCCATCCCTCCGTTCCTTCTCCTCCTCTTCCTCCGGCCGCCGGTCCAAGCACTCCTCCTTCTCCTCTGGCAAACCTCCGGCTCCGCCTCCTCCCATGGCCTATGCGGATGCCTCTTCGCCTGAGGAGAGGGACCACACCGTCGACCTCCCCGACGAGTGCCTCGCCATCGTGTTTCAGTCCCTGGGCGCCGGCGACCGCAAGCAGTGCTCGTTGGTCTGCCGCCGGTGGCTCGTTGTCGAGGGCCAGAGCCGCTGCCGCCTCGCACTCGACGCCCGCGCCGAGCTTCTCGTGGCTGCGCCTGCCCTCTTTGCTCGCTACGACTCCGTCACCAAGCTCGCCCTCAAGTGCGACCGCCACGCTGACAGCATCGGCGACGACGCGCTCGCCCTCGTCGCCTCCCGGTGCCCCAATCTCACCCGACTCAAGCTCCGCGCCTGCAGGGCCGTGACGGACGCTGGCATGGCCGCCGTTGCCACGCACTGTGCTGGCCTCCGAAAGCTCTCGGTCGGTTCCTGCTCCTTCGGTGCCAAGGGCGTGGACGCCGTTCTCCGAGGTTGCCTCCAGTTGGAGGAGCTCTCAATCAAGCGTCTCCGGGGACTCCCAGACGCCTTCTCCACTGCCACTGCCTTGGACCCCATCCCTGGCGCTGCCTCTCTAAGATCCGTCTGCATGAAGGAGCTATACAACGGCCAGTGTTTCGCGCCCCTCCTAGCCGGCTCTCCAAACCTCAAGACTCTTAAGCTCTTCCGCTGCTCCGGCGACTGGGACCAGCTCCTCCAAGACGTTGCTGCGAACGTCCCCGGAATAGTCGAGATCCACCTTGAGAAGCTTCAGGTGAGTGACCGCGGCCTCGCAGCCCTCGCAGCCTGCGTCGACCTCGAGATCCTGCACTTAGTCAAGACCCCCGAGTGCACGGATATCGGCCTTGCCGCAGTAGCAGACCGTTGTCATCTCCTGCGCAAGATCCATATCGACGGGTGGAAGGCGAACAGGATAGGCGACGAAGGGTTCGTGGCCATCTCCAAAGGATGCCCCAACCTGCAAGAGCTAGTGCTGATCGGCGTCAATCCCACAGTCCGAAGCTTGGACCTCATTGCTGGCAACTGCCACAACTTGGAGCGGCTCGCCCTCTGCGGCAGCGAGACCTTTGGGGATGCTGAGATCACTTGCATCGCTTCCAAATGTATGGCCCTGAAGAAGCTTTGCATCAAGGGATGCCCGGTTTCGGATAAGGGTATGGGGGCGCTGGCCGAGGGTTGCCCAAAGCTTGTGAAGGTTAAGGTGAAGAAATGCCGGGGAGTAACTCCGGAATGTGCTGACCGGTTGATGGCCACAAGGGACGGGATGTTAGCTGTCAACTTGGATACTGGTGGACTTGGCGAACAGGCCAGTGTTGGTGAGAGCGGAATGCTGGAAAATGGAAATGATCAGGCACTTCTACCACCTCTTCAGACTGTTGATATTCCATCAAGCAGTACAACCCGGTCATCGCCGTGGAAGGCTCGTATTGGAATTTTAGCCGGACAGAACTTCGTAGCATCTGCATTGAGGAGATGGTCCCATGGAAGCAGCAGCAATGCCAATAACACGTAAAAGGATTGGAAAGAGAATTCTTCCTTCCTTAGTTTATTCTCAGTGTTTTGCATTTGCATGTAGTTAACTCTTGATGTCCAAGGTTTTAGTTTGCCTAGTGTTACTGCTCATATGATGTTCATTGTTTACTACCGTGTGTTTTGAAGAATGAATTGGTGGCACTGTCTTGTTGCTCATCTCTCTATTATTTTATAGGCCAAAGATTGTTACCATTTGTTTTCGGCTATATGGTCATACTGCCTTTTTTAAGCATTCTTAGAAATTCTGAGGCTACAGGGTTGAGAGATTGGAAGAAAGGAATGTTCTTTTCACTAGTTTTTAAACTTCCAAACTCATATCAGTGTTGGTTGCTTGCATAATTTGCATCCTCTACTACCACAAAACCTATCATTTCTGATGTGCATCGTTCGATACTCCTGTCTTTTGAAAAATGAATTGGTGACACAGTCTTGTTGCTCACTTCTTCATTATTTTTTTAGGCCAAAGATTGTTACTATTTGCTTTCAATTATATGGTCATACTGCTTATTTATAGCATTCTTAGAAATTCTGAGGCTACAGGGATTTGAGATTGGAAGAAAGGAGTCTTCCTTTCACTAGCTTTCAAACCTCCAAACTCATATACTAGTCTTGGTTGCTTGCACAGTTTGCATCCTCTACTACCACAAAACTTGTCTTTCTGGTGCTGTGGTGCTATATTGGCTATCACAAAACTTGTTCATTTAATTTTCACCAAATTGACTGAGAGTGGCAAACAAGATTCTGCAATTATGTAGGTCCCTTACTTTTTTTGGTTATTGGAAGAGTGATGTTAGAAAAAAAATCAATTCCTTTTAAGAAAGTGGTTACTCCACCAAAACATGGGTATATCTTCATAATTTATATTATGTGGCTCTGTAAGATTTACCTGATGCAGATCTCTTGCATTTGACTTCAAATCCACAAATTATGAATTATATGCTCATTTCTTTATTGTGAAGTACCAACTTCTTGTCTCTGCTTCAACCCTGCTTTTGTTGGCTGATATGAGGTCATCGTGTACTTCGTCAACCGTGTCAATAATGATTTGTCATTTCAATTTAATTTTTTTTTCTTCCAATTGTTGAGCAATTTCTCTACTGAAGGAATACAAGGCTAGTTTTTAATTCCTAATATTACTATCGGTACATCATTGATAAACAAATCTTATGAAGACATTACTATATGTATATCATGAAAGTTTAATTTTTGATACATATACAATATATTTTTTAATATATATCGAAGTATGGGTATATCCATGCCTATACTGGTATCATATATTTTGTGTCCATGCCGATACTTGTATGTACCCATGCATTGTAGCTGTCCAGGGGACATCGAATTTCTAACTCTTAAATAGTACAAACAGGAGTTATTTCATTGTTTTATATACTATGAACCTAGGAGCTAAACTTTGTTTATCTTTTACTATGTTCATAAGCACAAAACACTATCTTTATCTATAAGACTATAACACTTACGAGACACTAGAATTTTACATCGACGTGTTTTTTTCTGCTAATATATGAATTTATGATTGGTTCTTACTGTTTTCTGAAAAGTGTGGTTGATCCAAATTGATTCTTGGCCTTTCCATTATCTTCGTTCCAAGTTTTATATTATTCTACAAGAAGGTGAGACATATAAGTACTTCATTTTATGCATTTATGCCTGTTTATTTGCTTTGCCTTTTAATTGTATATATATTTCCAACTTGAACTTGACTTTCCGATCTAAAAGAGATTTTTTCTGAAATACGTTTTGTGCAATTTGTGCGAGATGTAAGAACTGTTATGTTGGCTTCATCAAGTTCTTTTGATTTTGAAGATGGTCAGGGTCCCACCCCAAACATCAGCCATCAATTAAGTACTCAACTACATACACATGCTTGAGAACATGGGCATTGGTCATTTGGTTAGTATGTTTTACTCAGTTCCTATGACTGAGAAATGCTTCACTCAGTTTTTATGGCTTCATCAAGGCTCCATTTACCCGAAAAAAAGGAGTAAAATTTTTGGATGGAGATTTCAGCTCTGTAAATTATTCACAATTGAGTGTCGACATTTTCTCGTTCATTTTCTTTATCATGGCAACAAAGATATAGGCACCTAAAAACACCATATGATCCTTGTTGAGTTTTTTGTTGTTCAGTAGACAGTGTATATAAAATGAACGATGGTTAATACTAATAAGCATTTCTAATAGGCACCTAAAAACAGCAGCTCAACGGGGAATGTACTCAAACAATACAAGTGCTGTCGCCATGCTTGTTACTGGAACAGATATGTTATCATCTATGATGTGACTAATTGGAAGCGATTCCACCAGGGCGGACGCCAAAGAAACCAATGCAACTCTTTGGATTGTCGGCTCCCAGTCGAAATTCAGGCAACCAAAACATGAGAAGTAGTAAAGCATCCTGTGACGAGAATGCCGAAAGTTAAGATTCTATCGACAATCTGAACGACGACTGCAAATCGACCAACATGATTTTAAACAATCTAATGCTATGAAGAACATTTTACATGTTGACCTACCCAATGGAGAAAGCAAAACCAGATATGAACATTGAAATGGTTCCAATCCAGCTCTTATGTTGATTGTATGGAAGCTTTGTTGTACCATATCTCCTGCCAATAATATCAGCAAACCCTGCAGGCATATTGCCATTGGTAGATATGCTACAATGAAAACAAGATAAAAGGACAACAATAATGATAATAATAATAATAATACCATCACCACCACTCATTATAGCCAGTGATACGATACCGACAGGAGATTCACGCCAGAAGATGAGGGCGCAGAGCAGCAATACCATTACATAATACAGAGGACCACGGAGCAATTCCCTGCAGGAATTTTATGTCAATGACATAAATCAAGATTCAAAGCGAAGGGGAAAAAAAAGGATGAAGCAGGTACATTACTCAGCTTTCCCTTCTCTTGAAACTGATTTAATTAGGCCTTCATCAGTAATGAAACCAAAGCCATAAATAATAAGCCTTATGCAATTGAGAAGAGGAACTATTGCTGCGAAATATCGTGCCTCCATCGAAGAGCTGTGTGTTGTCATCGGATGAATGGTAAGAAACTTCAGTGTGTAATCAATGGAAGCATCCAATAATAGATGCCAATAACAAGATAAAATTAACATGGGATATTGTAGAGTACCTGAAAAATGGCCAGGAGGACATGTAGAGGAGACCAGATAGTACATGGACAGCTTTTCTGCTAAAGCTCTGCAATGAACATCTTTGTAATATGAAAACAATGAGGATGATGGACACTATTGTTTCAGAACTTGAAACACATTAGTTACTGATTATCTTGTTCCCTATTTTTTTTTCCTCCTGGATATCTTGTTTTAGCTGCAACCGAGAATTCATAGCAAGTTCAAAGAATAATTTGATTGGCAACAAAAATATATGGTAAGAAATCCTCTCAAGCTCTGCTGCAGAGTTGGAAAGGGAGATTTGTTAACTGCTTGGTTAATCTATGAAACAATTTCTTGCTTGGTTAACCCATGAAACAATTTCTTTAACGCAACAGTCTATTAGGTTATTAGCAAGTATCATATTGACCCCTGGATTAAATTTACCATGAATGATGCAAAGCTGATTCTGTGTATTTAGTGTTCAGTATTATTCCATACTGCAGAAGCCTATTAAAGAGTGCGGAATGAATTGAATGAGGAAAAGTTAATCTCGAAACAAAACTCATCCAGTAGAATCTAAGGAAGTATTTTCACCTTTAGATGTTTCATTAAGCATGTTCTAACAGGATAGTAAAGGTAACTGCAGAATATGCAATATGCAATATGCAATTCATGAAAAAAGTCTAGGAGACGGCGGTGAATAGTTAGCAAACCAAGGCGTTGGCAGTGACGACTTCGACAATCCATTATGGTCATGAAGCTCAAAAGCTATTTAATAGATTATAGCATATGTGTACTAACTACTCCAAACACAATAAGCAAGCCACTTTGGTATCTTAAAACAGATCAATAGAACCTCGAAATTGTCTGTTACACAAATGACTGCAATTTAACTACTGGGGCTTTGTTCTGGTTACAAAAGAGTCTTAAGCTTAATACAAGAAACCAAGGTGGATCCTTTGAAAATATATGTGATCTCGTGCATTGACACAACAGACACAAATGATCTAACAAGATTTTGTATGTGCTGGTTGGTCTGTTTAAGGGAAATGGGAAGAGGAAAAAAAAACTAGTTAGAGATTTAGCCTGTTTAGAAACATTGATGCAACGATCATATAAGATGGTGACATAGATTTGTAGTGGGAAATTGAGTGAGAAGGTCATCCAGGACAAAAAGAACATTGGAAGAGGAAACACAGCAATTAATCATGGAGCTGTAATAGATGTGACAGAATGAAAGAGGGATATATGCTCATGCAAAAAGATGATCCGAAATCTGAACAGAACCAGTGACAAGGTATTATCCACCTAACTTGAAAACAACACTTTATACTTCTTTTCCCAGAAGGCGGATGCGAGTAATAGGGGCAATGCTTACGGCACAAAAGGAGCAAAATAAAGCGAAGGTGAACAGAAAGATCGGACCTTTTCGACGATATTGCTCTCAGTGAGGGCGTCGAAGGAGCGGACCAACGAGTAGGCGCCGGCAACGCAGAGAACGGCGGCGCCGGCGTCCTGCAGCGCTGAGGCCACCGCAGCGGTCCTGCGGCGTGCAGCGGGGCGGGGCAGACGCAGAGGGACCGGCCGGAGGGCTGTTCTGCCGTTGAGAATGTTCGAGGATGAGGCGGCGGCGGCGAAGAAGAGGAGCTTTTTCTTGGCGGCGGAGGCATCAAGGCTTGGTCTTTGGAGGAGGAAGAGAGAGGTGGGCGGCAACGAGAAACATGGACAGCAGCAGCTCGTCCTTGCAAACATCGCTGTTGCCGTTGCTTCTGCTGCTGTAGCTGTTGCTGGGTCGGTCCCGTCTTTTTAATGCTTGTGCTTCTCTCTCTCTCTCTCCTCTCTCTCTCTCTCTCTCTCTCTCTCTCTCTCTCTCTCTCTCTCTCTCTCTCTCCAGAGTTAGCTGTTTTGAGTCTTTTGACTGCTGGAGTTGCGTGGGTGAAATGTTTGCGATCATTTCTTGTGAACACGAGAGAGAGAGAGAGAGAGAGAGAGAGAGAGAGTACGACAAGATGTCTCTCATTGGCTGAGAGCAGAGATTTAAGATATTAGACAACGATGTGTTCAATCGCAAACATCCAGTTCAAGATTATACATAATTTTACATCGATGCAGACAACTCTCACTTGGCAGTTGTCTGGCACATACGAAATTATTTCACTAATAAGACAAAGAAAAAAATGAAACGTCTATCCATAAATCATTAGTTAATGAAAGTTTACTAACTCATTTTTTTTAAAACCATGTCGAATTTTTTTATCGACTCATTATTATATATATTATATGGGGGTATAACATTTTATAAAGAATATTAAAAATATTTTATACATGATGAGTAACTTATAGCAAAATCAAGTTCGAGATGTCCGAAAATTTTGTCCTGATTCATATCCGCCGCCCAGTTGTTGAGGACCATTTTATAGTCATACATGTTCAAGGTATATATAATGTAAAAGATAGCCTTATTAATATTATTTTTCTAAATGAACTAATATAAATTATAATGTCATATAATACATAATTGGGTTGCAACATAAGTCAAAGTTTTAGGATAATTGGGCGATTAGCATTTTTATTGCACGTTATCTATTAATCTATCTTTTCTCTCAAAAAAATTATCATTTATCAAATTATAAGCAATGTACATTAACTTTTTATTTGGTATGCATAAATAATATGTCTCACGATATTTATTATCTTATTTACTATATAAAAAATATAATAAATAATATATTTTTTTAATCAAAATATCTTTGAACGAAATAATTATGTTCATAAATTTATATAAATTTAATTTAAATTATTTGAACTTGAATCTCAAATATATATACCCTAAACACATAAAAAGTTTACATTAAATAAATAAATATATAAAATAAGTAGTATATAATTTTCTAAAATTAATAAGAGAAGATTATTAATATATTAATTTAATTTATTAGTATATTTTAATAATTAATAATAAAATATTTATTATTTGTAATATATTAATAATCTATTATAGTTAAATAATAATACTAATATTAAAATTAGTAGAAATAAAAAATGTATTTAATGATAATGATAAAAAATATTACTATAGTGTTTAGTAATTATATACTAATTAATAAAATATTATATTAAATTTATTTAATTATTTTAATTATTTATCTAAATAAAATTTTAAATAATGAATGTAAAAAAATTATAGGAGATTATCACAATTTGAATTGTCACATATTTCATAGATAATTCAAATTATCACTTCATAAGTAATATTTATTGACTGTCAATATAGATTGCTTGCAAAATGAAAATAAGTGAATAAGACAATGTGTTGAATGTAAATAATTTAATATAACATTATTATAAATATGAAAAGATTACTTCTACAAAAATGTCCCTTAGGGTCAATGAAAGTTAATAATTTTGAATTTGATAAACATTTATCTTTTTAACTTCGCATAAATACAATATAACACTTCATCTGTTAGAATAAAAAGAAAGTAAAACATATAGTGTCCAACTAGGACACAACATGTTTTCTCCACCGATTTGATGGACGATCAAAATTAAATCTAATTTAAAATTTAAAGACTCCATCTTAAACTCTACCCTAACCTTATGATCAATGGCGGAGCCAAAAGGTTTATTCAGTGGGTGCACAAATTGCTCATATAATTAGAAAATATTTTGAACATCAATCTATATTTTTAATTATAATTTTAATAACTTATTTGCATGGCATAATATAATTCAAGGTATTTGTATTATTTTTACTTTTTATTTAAAAGTTAAAAATTAAAATAAAAAAGAGTGATAATATTTAAAAATATGGATATGATATTATAACACTAATTCATAATTGAATAAAATAATAATGAAATAATTTTTTTGACAATATTGACATATGTTTTCATAGAAAATACACTTCTATATGTGTGATAGAATAATAAATAGATATACATGATATAGTCATATACTAATAACTAAAAATGTATAATGTAGTGTGTGTGTGTGTGTATATATATATATATAATGTGAATTAATAAACTTTAATATAATCTAAATAAATAATATTTTTTGAAATAATATAAGCTAATATTTGAGTAAAGTTAAAAAAATAAATAATAAAAAATTAGAAGTATTCATGTAATAAAATAAGATTATTATGCTACAATTATAGACTACTAAGGAGAAATGTATATTATAATACATATAAATAATATTATTAATGAATGAATAAATATTAATATAATATATGTAAATTATATCTTTTAGAAGAGTATATTAAATAATATTAAGTAAAAATAAAGAATAAATAATAAGGAAGGAAAAATGAAAGAGGTAAATTAAATATAGGAAAAAGAAAAAAAAGGGAAAAATTGTGAATCAAGTGGAATTGACCCGGGACCTCCCACCTTGAACAACCTCACAATCACACACCTACTATCCAACTATACAAGCAATGAATATTGATCACTAACTAGTAACAAAACTATTTAGAGCTCAGGGGGTGCCAATGAACCCCCTTGCACCCCCTTAGCTCCGCCCATGCTTATGACACCTTATATGTACCCTAGTCATGAAAAGAAAACCTTTAAGCTTCAAAGCTTAAGATAAGACAAAAATATTTTATGACTTGTTCTTTATTTAGCTTGGCCTCATACTAAGGGGATGCCCATAAACAAGTAGAGGAGAAATACGTAGAGGAAGAATGTGAGAAAAGCCTAATAAATCGTTATGAACGAGAGGAGAACTTTTAGGAACATAAAAAAGGTATGTAAGGAGACCTTTAGAGATTTTAGAAGATCTATAAATGTCCATCTTCTATTTAATTATTTATGAGATTAGGAAAACTCATATTTTTTATTTTATATTAGGTTTTGTTGTTCTCAAATGATAGAAAGCATGATCCTCTAACATTAAAAAAAATCCTCATGAAAGTCAGGATTCGTGCAAGCCCTAAAGAATTCATATTTAACACTATAAGGCGAAGGCAAGTGCCGAACACTTGTCAGGCAACACGGACCGTGTTGGCCCTCGACACACTCCTTGTTGATTGATCGTGAAGAAATGTAACAATGGATGGACACGGACGCGTCACCTGTATGTGGTTGTGTCGGTCGGTCAGGGTGAACTAAGAAACCCTAAATGCATATCAATGTATTTTTTTCACCTCGACGCGAGTTGTGTCGGTCTACATGAAGAAAACTCAATGCTAACACAATTTTCCATTCGAACACAAATCGTGCCTTAGCGGTGAATCACGAAACCCTAATATCAAACCATGTTTTTGTTTCGGACTATGTTGAACCTAGAACAATGATGACCATCACCTGAATCGAACCAAATTCGAGTATAGAAAATCATAAAAATATTATAACTTAATTAGTAAAATATGTCACGTTAAAATCCGGCATAGCTCGCGTCACCATGCAATAAGAGTCATGTTTCGTCAAACTTGGATAGTGTCGACTCCATTAGGAGGATGACGCCAACAATATGGATCGTGTCGAGGCGAGAAACAGACCACATGTGCAAGGAAAAAGTTGATGAATTATGCAAAATGAAGAATGACATGTTTCACACCTTGACACTGACCATTTCTCGATAATTGATGGTTGATGGAATTCCGTGTTAATTTCCAACACATAGGTGGGTGCCCAAAGGGAAACACACTCAAGAGATTCAATGGGAGCTCCTTGAATCGGTTGCTTTGGTGTGTCCCACCCTAACATTAGAGTATTGCCTTTTTTCATAACTGTCGAAGGGTTTTTTCATAGTCTAAGGGTGCAATATGTTGTTGTTCTATTCATTTTCAGCTATATTCCTTAAGTCGTTATCAGTCACCGAGGAGTATTAAGCCTTGTCGCGCATTCATAATAGTGTTCGGATGCATGTTCCAAAACCAGGGGAGTTCCCTCGTTCTTGTTGTGTACGATTAGCCAGCCTTGCATTACGACTCTTTCTGATCCTACTGCCAATCCAGAAGTTGATGAATCTATTTACCCCGGACGGCGATTGCGATACCATTGATTTTTCTATGTATGATGATACATGTGATGCTTCTTAAAAAGGATTTAAAGAAAGATTAAAAGTCTTAAGAAAAAATAAGAAATGTTAAAAGAAGTAAGATAAAAGATAAAAGTTATGGGTCTCCGTATGCATTATTAAAAGGAGCAAAAAAAGAAAGTTAAGAACGAGAGTTAAAGGTAAAGACATGAGGTGTAGCTGAAAATACCATATTGAAATCTCATAGCGATAAAGGTAAAATACTTAGCCACTATTCTTGTTATATAGACCTCTCCACTTTATGTAACAAATTTTGAACTTTCACTATATAAGAATATCCGTCCACCATATAGGCACATCGTGATGCTGATGTACAACTACTGATGAAATATATGAAAGTACCATGATATTCTTTTAAAATACGAAAGCTCTTCATATATATATATATATATATATATATATATA
>LTAE01001387.1:34736-53181 GCA_001647135.1 Pontederia paniculata | reverse complement strand
CTCTCTCTCTCTCTCTCTCTCTCTCTCTCTCTCTCTCTCTCTCTCTAAATATTCCGTGAATTTGTTCTTCTTATTGAGATTGGAATTTGCGGTTCCTTGTTAGAGAAATAAGGATCAGAGAACGGGCATGGATGAGTTTATGATATGTGCATCAGCGTACCCTGAAGAATTATAGTTTTGGTCGATTTCCCCCCTTTTTTTTACAATATTTGCGACATGAGATTTCATGATTTTATTCGTGGAGGTGTTTGGTGATAATTCTTCTGCAGCGAGTTCATTTATTAAAATCCTGGATGAAATAATTAATTTGATGAATTTAGATTGGAATTTCATTTGGGAAAGTGTGGAAGGCTCTTTAAAATTATTAGTCCTGCTGCCAGATTGGCGATCAGATTAGATGTAATGTTTTTAAGGAACTGAAACTTAAGAATTTATGTTGATGGACAAGTAGCTAATATTGTTTTTTGGCAATTTGATGAGAGCATAAGTGCGTCTTTCTTGAGGCAAGGAACAAGTTATATGTTCCCTGATAAAATACAAATCTTGCCCGGTTCTCCATTGTGCCCGGTCATTCGCTTTAGAGGGATATATTATTCTTTTGTGATTTTTAGGTTGTTAAGTTTAGTAGTTGTATCATTTAGATAAACTTAATGGAGCATTACATTGTTTATGTGCATTGGCTTGATAGCAAGAAATTTACTTTAATAACATTTTAGACAACAAATTTTCATTTTAATCTACATGCCACACCAGTGTAGAGCATTGAGTCCTCTTCACCCACATTTCTTGACCTCCTAAAGTAAATAATTACTCGTTTAATATCCATGTAAGTAAATATGTATGTCTTTTGTAACACTTAATTTAATAAATTATCTTTTGCATCATTTTGGCTCCCAACTTATTTTCTGTGTAATTTAGGTTATTTATATCTTTTGCCTCGGAACTTTTGACATCATCATCCTTTGTTCACTAAAATTATGCTGTTGACATTTTATTTCCATATGCATAAAAAATAATGAATTAAAAAATATATAAGAAGCGTGTCTTTGTTCAAAATGATGCAAAAAAGAAATAAGTTTATTACCTCAAACGTTACAAAATATATGGTTCCTAAGTTGATATCAAGTTAATATTTTCTTCATTTCTTTCGAGGGGGAAAGGATGAGAGTCATGTAGATTTATTAGTAGGAAAATGATTAGTGAATGAACATATGATGAATCCTGTCAACGCCATTCATACAGCTCATATGAATGGATTACCGCAACTCCACTCTCGAAGTATTGACTTAACGTGAGATACAATGGTATAGGTATAACATCCACCCCTTCTAATAATAACATAATTGCTCCGAATCCAAATATTCCATAAAAAAACCAAATGGAACTGTTCCAACTTTATCTGAACTTGATATCGTTGTCGCACGCCTCTTCGGAATCTGTGCGAGAACATTCTGTCCTGTCAATTCAAATGACTCCTGCCATAGAACAAACATCATGAGCCACAGGATATGCAAAAAGGAGGTTGAGATATATCCTCATGAGAATCACATAGGCTACATTGTGCATCAACGCCGTGAGCCCACTGAGCCATGCATGAACTAGTGAGTAATCTGCTCCGCCTTAAAAGCCACTCAAACATCTGCATGTTGAAATGCGCCTTAATTTTCCAATTAGCCACATTCCCTTTGAAGTTCTTCGTCTGTCCTTCCCTTGGTTCTGTTGTCATAAGATGAGAGGCCTTACATACATGATGTGGCCCTGATGCCCAACTCCATCCTTCCCGTTGAGCATCATTTGAATGCAGTCCAATGAGGCGATCTGACAGAAGCAGGAATTCTGAGGAGCGCTGTTCAGAAAAAGGTGTAGCGAAACAGGGAGCCCAGCATTGTTAAAATGATATCAAGTTAATCGCCCTTTTGCTCAAGTTACACAAGCAAGTAGAATTTCTTAGTAAAATGATGTTTAAATAATTTCTTATGTCAATACACACCAACAATGTTCAGTGACATGTCTTAGTGCTACATCATTTCATATTCCAAAATGATACACTTAGTAATGTTAATAACCTAAAAGAATATGAAAAATTACTTTAGCAAAGTTTGTAAACCTATTGGTTTACTTGACCATTTTCCAATTGAAAGATATTGGGGCTATGGTATTTATCACAAAGAAGTTGCTTTAAATTAACATATGTTGTTCCAAAGAGGTTTATCATATTGGGATTAACTTCTGGAATGTGAGTGCACATTGCTCTATGGCATAACTCGAAGTGTTAGCGTTTAATCTTCACAATCATACTTTGAAATTTTATGAACAATTTGAAAAGCAACATAGTTGAGCAGATAAAAATGATGTAGGATGGATAGGATAGGCGAAAGAGTTTTATTTAGTTTAAAATCTTATCAAATGTTATTAGTTTTTTTATTTTTAGTTGTTTAGTTTGTGTAGGATTTGATTGTGAAAGCTAAATAGGCTTTGAGTTTTCGTTTGTAAATCAGTTCAATTGATATTAAGTTTATTCTAGAAAATCTTTGTGGTTATCCTTTTGGTGGATTTCGAGTTCATGCTCGATGGTGCTATAAACCATCCACTCAAGTTTTTGGTGGTGTTTACGAATCATCAGCTTCTTTTCAAACTCGTCTGAAGGTTGTAATCAAGCTCTAATACCTCTTGACGCACGAGAGATCGTAAGTTGAGGAGATTATAACCTCGGGCGACCCAAATGAAGTTGATGGTTTGAAACACTACCAAAAGCTTGATTAGATTGTTTATAGCACCATCAAACATGAACTCAAAATCCAATGAAAAGATAATCACAAAGGTTTACTAGAATAAATGTAATATCGATTAAACTAATTTACATATGAAAACTCAAAGCCTATTTATAGGCTCTTAGAGTCAAATTCTAAACAACGTAAAGAACTAAAAAGATAAAGCTAATAATATTTAGATAAGATTCTAAACTATGTCAAACTCTATCGCCAATCTTATCTATCCTACATCATAAAAGCCATTAGTTCCTTCTCAAAAACTTGACTCCTAGGTGGTGTTTGGTTGAGGGATTTGGATTTTGGAGATATATTCGATTCTTGCATTTGGTTTTGTATTTAGTCAAAAAAATGTAATTCTAATATTTTGACCAGGGTTTTGATGAGAAGAGAATAAGAAAATAAATAAGATATTTTTTTATAAAAGGATATTGAAATGAATTAAATAATTAATTCTAAATAAATTTTAAAATGTAAAAAATACATAATTTTATTAACTTTATTCTTTTTGTACAATAATTATAACCATATTTATATAAACTTGTTTGAATAAAAACTAAGATTTACAAATTATTTCAATTAATATTTTAACTAAATAAAAATATAATTTAACTTTTTTGGTATAATATTTAATTAATTGATGACTTCGTATTTAATAAAAAAAGAATTAATTTTATGTTATATCATATAGATTACAATAAATAAACAAATAAGAAATGGAAAAAAGGTAGTTCTCATGGTTCTCGAGAACCTTGGTACCAGGGACATGGTTCTCGTCTCTTTTGAGAACCTTGGCACGAGGATTGCCTGAAACTCGAGGGGTTACCAGAACCTAGGTTCTAGAGATCACCTGAAATCCGAGGGAGTGTCTTGTGTTCTGAATCTTCTGATCACTTCGATTCCAATTCCCATGCCATTTGACGAGGATTAGACCGAATCCCCTCAACCAAATGGGTCTCATAGTTCTTCCGGGTATCTTAGATCATTAAGAAACTCAATATGTCTCTCAAAATTTCATATGGATTCATCTTTGGGTTGTGTTATTGTGCATAGGGGTTGAAATACATCATTTGGTTAGGTGTGGTTCTAAAATTTCTAATTGCCTGGCTGTCAACTGTATCACTTTATTCAGCTTTAACTTGCAAGATTTGTTCGGCCTTGTACTTTATTCTTTCTTGTAATGCGCAAATGAATTGCATAGCATCAAACATGGAGTAGATATATTCTGATGTTTTGTTTTCACTTTGAATTGCATCACATGAATATCATATGGTATCAATAAAACCTAAAATAGCCAGTCAATGTAAAGCCATCTTGTTTAGTATTTTCATGTTCAGGTTTCTGCTGTTATGTTTTCACTTTGAATTGCATCACATGAATATCATATGGTATCAATAAAACTCAAAATAGCCAGTCAGTCTAAAACCATCTTGTTTAGTATTACCATTTTCAGGTTTTTCTTTGTGTAACACCTTGTATCTATATTTTTTCCTTTATCCATATCACCCCTCATCTCTTGAAAGTTTTGCAAGCAATGGATACATTTTATCAGCTAATAAATTGGGATTTGCACAGGGGAGAGTACATAACTCGCTTTTTAAATATGCATCTTTGAACATTATTCCATTGTTCGGTTCATGCATAGGAGATATACGATGCCCATTATCTTCTAGTGGTGCTTTATCCTACAGTTTCGAAAATGTCTAGGAGATATAAGATTAGGATGAAACTTTTTTCTAATCAGATGTTACAATGTTTCTAGGAGAAGCACTCTTGAATCCTGTATGTTTAATCTATATTTATTATCATAGCATTTTACAGAAACTAAGTAGCACAACATTGGTTTTTTTCAGCTCTTCACTGCCCACTTGGTTCTCATGCTATCATGTGCAAAGGAACACTTCAAATGTCTAAAGATGCATACATCATTTGCATGAAACTATCATAACTCATAACGACTATGACAAGACATTCTGGTTTGCTTCTTGAAAGACATGGAAGTTGCAGCTTTTCGCATGATGATGAACTGATATTTTTCTGATTCCAGTACAAATAGGCTTCTATTACAGGATAATTTTGCTAGAAATTTGATATCAATTCAACTTGTATTTAGCCTTCTATTAGTATACAATTTCAAATAGTTGAAATTTGTATTATGTACACCTTTCAATGTCCTTTCTTAAAACTCATTGCTGCACTAAATTGGATTCTGACTGAGTGTTTCATCTTGCAATTTTAACCAGGGCGGGTCATGTCAAAATGAATGGAACTATTTACTTGTCAAACATACGTATGGTGTTTGTTTCAAAGAAGTCCATTGGAAACTTTGTGGCTTTTGATATACCTCTGGTACGAGTTTAGGTGCAAAGTGAATCTTTGTTTCTTAAATATGTTATCAAGATTTTCTAATTTTTTTGGCTATGTTCATCAGCATCTTGTTTTGGTATTTATCAACTTCTATGCAACTTGCCCAGGTTATAACACGATAGAGAAATGGCATGAAACTGAAACATACACACACATCTTGATCTGGTGTGTTCGTTTAGGAATTGTGTTAGGTTATTGCTGATAGAATTTCTTGTTTGATGTTACCCTTTATTGAAAGTATTTGAAAACCATGCATCTCAAAGCATTTTGAGGTAGTTTCCCAACCTTCGCTCTCAATTGGCCTGTGTATAATCTATGTATGACCTGCCTGATTTATTAATTTTTTAGAGGCTTGCCCGATATATTATACATGTATGTAAATGTGCACCTCTTCTGCAATACATTTAGGAAAGAATGTGGGTCTTAATCCTTGCATTATAACTCTCACCTTTCCACTGTCAAGGTCGCTTTATCCCTTTAGTTGTCCCCTTGGAGATTGCATCATCTAGCATTTTTTTGGATGCTTTGAATGTTGATTTATTTGTTTCTAACTTAATTTTTTTTTTTAATTCATTATCTTGAAAGCCTTAGCGGTCAAAATATTTAGACCAAGGTACTAAAAGGGATAAGGTTACTTTTTGAAGTTACTTTAGGGGCATGTGAGAGCCTACTAGGGGTTCACATCCTTATGCTCTGTTCTCATTACGTTTTCAATACTTTACGCATATAAATAATATGCTTTATATTCCTTCACTTTTTATATTTTTTCTCTAAATTCATCATCACAAAATTCCAATTGTTTGCAAGAACGACTTTGTCCTTGTGGTGTCCAAGGTCAACCTTTGGTGGATGTAATCGGCAGTTCTCTCTTAGACAATCAAGTTCAGTGGTTCAAGATTCCTGCCTCTCTGGTGGAAATGGATTTTCCTGTCCCTAAGGGTCCAGATATTTAATGACCTGGACCACACACAGATATGGAAAAATCGAGGGGTGGGGGTGGAGGTTGTGATATGCCGATGTACTACCTCAGTCACCTTGTTAACTTTGGTTTAGTGAGAAGTTAAAAATGTTCGTGCGTGCTTACCAAAAAAAGTAGTAGTAACTGCACATCTTTTGCTTTAGTATTTTTCACTTCACTCAGGGGTCGTCTTTACTTCTCCTTTTATATGTTTCTTCATGCTTACACTTATATTTCTGCTACTGCTAGCACTCCGTTCTTAATATTGTAATTGAAAAAGATGTATTTTTTATCATATCTTTACACACTTAAGATTGTGCCACTTATTTATTTGGTGCCGTGGCAAATAACTATTAATCGTTTCTGCAGCTTTATGTGCATGGAGAAAAATTTAACCAACCAATATTTATGTGCAACAACATATCTGGATTTGTAGAACCTGTAAGTATTGAAGAGGAATTTCAGGTTGGATCTTCATGTTTCCTCATTAACCTGGAAAGGACAATATTCATTTTGACTATAACAGGTGGTTTCGGATGACCAACATAGGGCCCTTTACTCGACTCACTCGTTCAAGATCTTGTTTAAGGAAGGTGGCTGTGGTACCTTTGTTCCACTCTTCTTAAATCTGATTGCATCTGTAAGGCGATACAATCAACATGTGCCGCAAACTGCACCGAATTTTACACCTCGGGTGGATCCCCTGCAGGCTGCTCAGACCCCAGTGGACGAAATGTTGAGACATGCGTAAGTAGATGAACTTGAAATTCTTATCAAAATGTATTCCCATAATCCGGTCATTTTACATCTTTTATGAAAAATCTGCAGGTACGTAGATCCAAACGACCCAACGAAAATTTTCTTGCAGCAGCCTACTCCGGAATCCCAGCTTAGGAGGAGGACATATCGTTCCCAATCTGCTGATAATGCAGAGTGAGCACGAACTCCATCTTTCTGTAATATGCCCCAATTCTGGTGGCGTTTGTAGACATACATATGCCGACATGTGTTGCTGTCAAACTTCTACAGATGCTTGTATCTGGTTTAAAATATGTGTTTGCTACCAGCTCTACTGCTATAAATAAATAAATAAATTGCACAATTGGATATTTCATGTATTAATTCTCGAGATATCTTCATTGTTCTTATCAAGTGCATTTCCTACTACTGTGATGGACGCACATTGGGTTTGGGGACCTTGCCCGTGTATGATTTGCATATTAGATTATGTTAAATCTCGATTTGACACGTGAGTCGGTCTTACTGAGCGCACGTCTGTAGACGTACATGTGAAACGACAATTTCCTTGTAATTTACAAATATACTCGACTCTCGCATTAATAAATCAACTTTGAGTGTTATAATAAACATAACTTAAAATTTTATAGATGAATAACCTATTAATTATGGTTTGATGGTGCTTTTTCCTGTACTTATGAATTTTATTGATCAGAAATGAGACGTTGGAAGATTTGTTTTGGTCATTCAATATCAGTAGGTAACTGTTTCGCTCTTGTATTTTTTCAAAGGGAAAAAGATGTATGAAAGTTATTTCATAAATTCCCAAGAGAGTATTTGGATTCTTCTAGTAAATAAAAAGTGTATCACATCTCAATCTAACACATTATATTAGTTCTTAACCTAAACTCTCATTTGTATTTACAAATTCCTTCTTCCATTTTTCCTCCACCTTTGTCATTTTACCTCCGCTGTTTCTCGTATTTTGTTGTGACAGATAAAACCGAGCCACTATTTATTGAAGCAAGAGTACCATCATAACTAAATTCAATGTTTTTTTTCTTTATTTAAATTTTATGTCATGCACAAAAATTCCCAAGCATTTAGTTAATATGGATAATATTTATAAATTCATATTTAGCACTAATTTTAAATGGCTCAAAAGAATTATATTTTAGATTGAATACATAGGGGTAAAAATAAGAGGTCGGACATTTTCACTAACAAACTTGGTTCATTGATTCATGATAAAAACAATCTGTCCCATATTAAAATTCAGGAACTAGTAGCTATTCGGATTACCAATGGAACGTGTGCAACCAATTTACACGTTTATGGTTATACACTGAATTAAAACTGAACAAACACAAAGGAAAGTAAGATTGTTAATTAAATTTGATAGAATCTAAAACGTTTTGATGCATAAGTCCATTAGTAAAGTGATTGACCTCATTATTCAGAAAGTGTAATTGTTCAACTCACGCTATGCTATTGAACGCATTGATCATGTATTGAAATATCGTCTATCATTGTGTCTAATAAATTTAGTGTTGCTCCGAGTACACATTTGATTAAATGAATGAAATTTCTATTTCATGAAAATTTACTTATTACTCCATCCACCCACTCGGTAAAGATTATAGCATTAATAGTCAACGTTTTTGGTTGAAGGCCTTGTATTGAGGTCATGGGTTGTCAAGCCCATCTACTAACAAAATCAACTTTACTAATTTTTCAGTATTCCATTTTGTTTCTCTTTTGTACTATTTTTCTCTTTTCCTGTTTTTTTTTCTAGGCCAATTTGCTAACAAAATTAACTTCGCTAATTTTTCTGGATCATTCTATTTTTCTTCTGTACTATTTTCTCCTTTTTTTGGTTTTTTATGTTTTGTTCTTTTGTTGCTTCTTTCTTTTTTTGTTATTTTTAATTGTAGCACTTAAATAAAAGACAATAATGAATTATAGTAATAATAATAATAATAATAATAATAATAATAATAACAAAAAATAGTAACATAGAATATATATATATATATGGATTAAGAAACACAACTAAACGATTAATAATTTGTGTGTGTACAATATGCTTCTTCTTTATAATGTATGTTTACGGATTATTTGGAAACTATTTAAAAATTTTGTTATTTAGAGAAGATATATCTTACTTTGACTTTCCAAAAATGACTTTTAAAATATTGAAGTGTGTTAAGTATTTAATTAATTAATTATTTAAGTAATGACCAGAATTACCTTTACTAATTGTTTTGCCGTTCGTTCTTGCTTTTAGTGTTTTTCCCTACTTTTTGTGTTTCGTATTCTTTTAAGCAGAACTCAAGATTGCTCAAGCACTAAGGAGATACTCACCACTTCGCCCCATGTTTTAAATCGGTTTTGAGATTTCGGATCATGAATCTAGTTTATAAATAATTGCCACGTCTCAAAATCCAGTCATTTCACCATCTTCATGCATATTGAGTTTGCACGCCACAAGGTACATGAGCAAATAAAGACTTGAACATGCGCTAATGGGAATGCATACATATAGCAGATTCATAAACACTACAAACTACAATGGTACTCACACAGATCATAATTACAAGATACAAAGGATGTCAAAGACGCCATCACCAGTCTACTAGTTTAACAATTACATGAATATAAACTCATCAGCATCTTCTTGAGGTAAATACTAGAACA
The DNA here is from genome assembly GCA_001647135.1 of Pontederia paniculata. Taxonomy (NCBI): domain Eukaryota; kingdom Viridiplantae; phylum Streptophyta; class Magnoliopsida; order Commelinales; family Pontederiaceae; genus Pontederia; species Pontederia paniculata. Next base: position 43,653 of record LTAE01001387.1, on the reverse strand, counting down.
ACAATTACAGTTCACAGATGTGATTCGGTTGTGATGGTAGAACAAACTGAAATAAAAGGAAAGAACAAAGTGGTCAGTTGGCCTATGGACCCTTTTATCTTCATAGGTTCAACAATGATCAGAGAAAATAGTAATCCATTTAGATCTCCCCAAGGTATATCTGTTTGTCGCTACTGCAGGAACCTATGATGGGCTCAGCTGGATGGAAAGCAGTCTCGTTGACAGAACCGTTGTGTCCAGGCAACTTATACAGGATGCGGCGAGATGTTGTGTCCCAGATATAGACCATGCGATCTGCACTGCCTGCAGAAACCTTGCTCCCATCTGGAGACCAACTACATTTCAGCAAATTATTTTCAAAGTTATGCTGATGTCCAGTAAATATCTTAACACACCGGTTCTGAGGAGCATATGGACGCATATCCCAGATTCGAAGAGTACAATCCATGCCGTTTGTCAAGAGATATGAGCCATCAGGACTCAGCTGCATACCAGTTATCGTGTCCCCATGACCTTGAAGGGTATATAACACCTCGTTTCTCCGAATATCCCAAACTTTCACATCATTATCTAAGCCACCACTGAAAATCTTATCTGCTGCATCTGAGAAGCTCACAGCAGTGATCTGGTATTTGTCTGGAAAGGTTTGGATTGCACCTTTTTGACGCAAGTCCCAGAGTTTGGCTGTTCCATCATCAGATCCACTCACCACTAGAGGTGGACCCCTGCGTGCAGGGCAACATGAATTAACGAATGATGAATGCTCCGACATCTTCTTAACCTGCTTCCCGGTTTCAACATCCCATGCTCTTAGCGTATTGTCAGGGCTTGCTGAGATAATCTGGGTTCCATCTGTGGTCCAGTGAAGATCTAAAACTGCATTCTTGTGTCCTCTCAAAACCATGAAGTTTTTGCAGTCCCCATGAACATACCACAAGAAAATATCTCTGTCATGGGATCCTGATGCAATCACAGTTCCTGCTGGGTTGAACTTCATTGTGTATATTGCGCTCTGGTGACCTGCAAGCAACATGATTGGAGACTCCAGACTAGAGGCCCGTTGTTTCCCACCTGGTCCGCCAACTTGAAAAGAATTATGCGGAACAAGTTCCGATCTGGGACCTGAAACAACCAATGCATTGTCCCCATGCGCAGCAAGCATTTTGACCTGTGCTGTGATGACCTTCTAACATAATGTACATGAATTAATGCAGGGAAAACACTTATGTTGAAAAGATAATATTGAATTAGCTAATGGAAACAATTCCAGTTTGTTTTACAAAACAATGGAGACAAACAACAAGGAAATAAGACAAATGGAAATTTCATGTCAACAATGTTACAGACATGAGTTTGGTTCTTGCCTATATTAGAAACTATAAGTAAATCACCATAGGCCAACGGGAAATATGATTTGTTAAACTCTGTAGCACGACCTGCCAATAGCAACTAGAGATAATACTTAGTGTTCAAATGTTAATTTTTTTCTCTAACAAACAATTGATAATAAAATTCACTATCAAGAATTTCACATTGATTTCTTTTCTTTCAGAAAATGGTGAAGGTTTCTAATATCACAACTTAATTATCCATGGGAAAGAAAATATCAAATGGTGGCTACATAGAAAACCCCAAGTAACCACAAAAACTACTGTTTCTGTAAGTTAGAAGGGACAATGTGTACATGCAGAAAATGTTTACAGATTTACTATTCGTCACAAAATCAATAGGGGTCCCAAATAGTAAACCATAAAGAATGTTCTCTTTGACTAATGCATAACATGAAGAGAAATTAGCACCAACATATATTTGGTCTGATATGTTCTAGTATAACAAAATGACAAAAACACTTTTTTTCTCAAAAAAGAACAATATATCAACTCCTGGCACATTTGTTTTAGAGGAACATAAAAGAATAATGCATTGAAGCATTAAAACATACAGTTCAATTTAACATCAAAATTGCACATATATAAAGTCATATTAATTTAAAACTTTATAGTAAATTATAAGATTAGGATTCTTTCACATGATTATGGAGGGCCAGCGCCCCCATTCCTCAGCCTTTAATGCCTCCCAGCCCATGCTCATACTTCTTTTTTTTTTTTGAGAAATGCTCATATTTCTTTTTGTGCAACAAAGAGTTTGAATTTGAAAGAAGGGCATAAGTAAATAGCCCATTCCATATTAGGCATGAGCAAGTATGGATTACTATCACAGACGATGTGAAATAATGCATTAGACGATGTGAAATAATGCATGCCTAACAAGTTGAAAGAAACTATTACAAAGAAAATTGCCAAACTAGTCTAAATCTATAGCAACCACAAAGAAATGGCATCGCAGCATCCTGCTATGAGATCTTCCAGAGAAGCTGCATTGACAAAAGTCTTCCTCATTTCTGCCGCATATGAACTCAGAAGCATCTTTTAAAAAAAAACTCAGAAGCATGGCGTGATCATCTGTTTTCCTTCTGACTCCCTAAAGTGACAATTTCTCAAAAAACATTGAAACTTCTGCTCAATCTATGTGAGATCTAAACCATCTATGATAACCCTGCATGACAATCTGAACTTTTGACTACAAGACATATGAGTTCCCACAGCTTCAGAATTTTTCCATGTAAATAATTCACACCCATTGAAACAGAAAGTTTTAAAAGCCGCAACGGTGAAAGTGTGTAGGATTTCCAGACCTACAAAAGTTAGAGCTCTCAAATGCACAAAAGGATAGTCCTGCAACACTAAATATCATTCCCTCAGCATCCATATGGACTCTACTACTAAATGGTAGCCTTCAAAGCCTCGCGGAAGTAGCTATCACTAACTCAGTTATATGCTACCCATTCTGAGAAATCAAACTATCAATGTTCAACACAAGCATGTGATAGGATGTCGTGGTACTGATATCTAACAGCTCTTTTTATGCATTTTCTGGACGAGAATAAGTTTTTAGAGTCCAATGGAGGTCTAGTGTCAGTTCATACTACATATATGATGTTCCAAATTTAAATTTTGAACTGCTAATTTCAAATTAATTATCCAAATTAAATGAATCAAATAGATAATCAAGATTTTATGGCTTCAACAAAATTTACTCTGGATCATCAATTTTAATTTTAATGGGTCAATATATATATACATATATACACCTCAATTGGATTATAATATGAAGTAGCTTCTAACCAGGAAAAAATGGAAAATTAAGGTCTTGTTTAGAATTGGAATTTGGAAAAAACAACTTGTTTAAAGTCATTTAAACTCCAAACAAGAATCTATTCTCGTCAAAAGTTTCTATTCATCCGCCAAGAATTATCCGAAAAGGCAAAGGAGCTACGAACTGGGATAATTCCACGAAAGAGGAAAACAACTAAGCAATCAAACTGACCGGCCCGAGATTGAGCTTTTCCGGGGCCGAGAAAAGCTAATATATTGAGGAGGATGGAGGTCCGGCGAGCGGCGGCGGCGGCGAAGGCGAAGGCGAAGGCGCAGGAAGCTACGCCAATGATGGTCCGACGGCAGAAGACGAGAGATCGATCAGCCCTCGCTTCATTTAGATGCCACTCGATCTAAGCCGTTGAATGTTTCATACGATGATCGAGATCGGAACCCTAACAAAGAGGACCCAACCGCATACATTAATATTTTTTTTGGAAAAGAAATAGTATCCTTTACTCTGAAAATCTTATTATTTAGTATCGTTATTTTATTCTTAATTAATATATTTTTTTTATATACAATAAAAAAATTAAGCTTAAAATAAAAGATAAAATAATACGAAAAAAGGTAAAAGTATAGAAATCACAATAAGCACATCCAAAAATACTCTCTTATTTAGACTTATGATTTCTTTTTCACGTTAAAGGAAAATATTTCGTGGAATTAAAGGAAAATATTGTCAAATATGTATGTAATATTGCATATACGAGAGGGGGAATTTTCTAAAGAAAAACATTTTCACTTTTCAATTCTTTCCATGTCTAAATTAAAATAATAAAAACATTATTTCGGATAATGGTTAAGGTTTGAAATTGGATTTTTTTTCTCTTGATAATAATTGTCCATTGGAATATGTTCTTTTATTACAGGTCTTTTTATGTTATAACTAAAAAGACAGTATAAATAAAAAAATTTGTCAACAACCGAATAATATTTTGCTACAATTTAAAAGCAACGTCATTTATTATAAGAATACGAAGAATGCGTTTGTCTTATCCGAATCCAAATCATGAATAAAAAACGACCAAAAAAAAACTACAAATTGGGCTTCAACACCCACCGTTATCTACGGTCGGATCCTATCCATCTGCTTCCGCACAACGTTTCAAGCCGATCTGGACCGTTTAGTGGGGAGGAAGATCCATTTCCCTTTTTGCCCTTCTTCGGCTCCCTCTTTCTTCGGACCCGCGACGCCGTTACCCTTTTCATCTTCCCACGCGTTGACCAACGGCGACAGCTCCGATCGCGTCCCGCCGGCGCCGCCCGCATCGCTCGCTCTCCCCCGTCGGAATCGCCGGACGTAACTGTTCTCGTCTCTCTCTCAGCTCCCTTCGCAGCACCAGATACTGATAGCATTCGTGCCCCCTTCCCGCTCTTTCAGGAAAAATACTGTTGGGTAACGAATGATTTATGTCTACCCCGAGGAAAAAAAGGGAACAAAAGAGTGGATTTTTTTTGCTGTAGATGTTTAACTAATTAAGTTTAATTATTGTACAGTGTATGTAGTATCCTGTGGCGAAAATTCGTGATCTTTGGATTAAGAATTTTTTGTTTGCTCTTTGGGAAAAAAATTATTTAAGATTTGACGTGTTTAATTGTATGGTAGGTAAAGATTTTTTTTAGTTACATTTTCTCTGATCGTTATGAATGATAAGTTGTTCAAAACCTTGAATTATTCAGGAATGCGTTATCTTGAGATCAAAGTTGTGTGGCTAAGAAAATTCTGAGTAATGTTTGTTCCATGTTAGTTTCTAAGACCACTTACATAACAACGAAGTGCTTTATCTTATTACAATTATTAACAAAGTAGATTTTCGTAAGGGCTACCTGAATGCATTGTGTAATCGGGTGATTTCTTTGGGTATGCATGATAATTTATTGATGAAAAAACACATTACAGTAATGTTCATCAGACATTACAAATTCTATGAAAGGAGCTTTTAAACAAGAAACCCATTATGCAAATGCATCTCGAAGCCCTTTGATTATTGAGTAGATGAATGAAACTACTCAATAGGAAGCAAGTCTGAAATTCACAATGGAGAAAACCATGAAATTTTGGATTATAACATCTTGTTGTCAATTATGTGTATGAAATGTGGATTGGAAGTCATGAAATGTCAACTATGAGATGTAAGCTAAATGACATGTACAAGGTGCTGATGATAATGAGATTGAACTATTTGTTTTGCTTCTTACAATTGATTCTTTCTTTAGCATGCCGAGATGGAGTTTGGTTTCCTGTCTGAATATAGGATTAGTCTTGAATGACAAACTTGTGAATATCAAATGCCACCATTTCTTGTTTTAGTCATGTAAAGACATTTTGTGTGCTTGCATCAACTAGTTAGAAAAATTCTTTCTTCTCTATCGACTTCTCAGTCATAATTATTCTGTTGGATTACTTCTTCAGCAATTTCAGAAGACTATGAGTTTAACTAAATCCGAGGAAAATGGCTCTGAAAAACATTCTGAGGAGCAAATGGCTAAGGTATTAATGATTTCTGTTGCTTGCTTGTTTAGAAAAAAAAATGATTCAATTATCTACAGTTGGAGGTCGAGAGAGTATTCTCTTAGCAGAATATGCCATTTTGCTTTTATATCTATACTGATGCCTCATTTTACATGCCAGATAAATGAAGTGAGAGCATCACTAGGAGAATTGCCAGCAAAGTTGTTTTCATATTCTTCCAATGCATCAATTGTAAGGTATTTGATAGCAAGGAACTGGAATGTTAAAAAGGCAACTAGAATGCTAAAAGAGACTTTGAAATGGCGTCTAGCATACAAGCCAGAAGAAATTTGTTGGGTGAGTCAACAGTTGCAAAAACTCACATTATATACATGTTTTCTATGCTTAAAAACATTTATTATTCTTTTTTCCTGGCATGAGTTTCCTACATGTATAACTAAATTTCATATTTTACGTTAAGCATTCACACTGTTTCCTTGTTTCATCAATTAACTTGAAATAATTCAGTTCCTTGTTAGTTGGCATCCTTACCCTTTTGTCAAAAAAACAAATCAGGTCCTATTTTTAGAATGAAAAAGGATGACAAGCCATTTGTAGTAATCCTGCTATATTAAGAAAGATTCTGATCCTTTTCAACTGGCCACCTTTCTTTCATTCTTTCTTTTGGCTGCCTCATAGTTAAGTAAACCTCCAAGATGGCCACATTCAGCAGCAATTTCAGTTGTAAATTTTGCAGTGTAAAAAATCCTTGTGTGCTGGTCAACTATTGTGAATCATAATGTATGAAATGCCCAAGTTGCAATTTTAAGCAAAAATCGCTTGCATTTGTTTTCATAAACTGGTGCAAAGACTTACATCTCTTTTATCATTTTCCTTTTGGTTGATGATTTCTAGGATGAAGTAGCCAATGAAGCTGAGACTGGAAAAATTTATAGATCAAATTTGTCTGACAAGTATGGAAGGAGTGTTCTTGTCATGAGACCTGGGTGTCAGGTTCTACAGATTTGCTCGAGTCTCAGTCTTACACTTCAAGATATTTTACTTGTTTGTGCTTTCTTGATTCTATCATTTTCCAAAATGCAGAACACAAAATCAATAAAGGGACAGATGAGGTACTTGGTATATTGCATGGAAAATGCAATTTTAAATTTGTCACCTGACCAGGAGCAAATGGTTTGGCTCATTAATTTTGAGGGTTTCAACATGTCAAATTTATCAATTAGAGTAACAAAGGAAACAGCCGATATCTTGCAAAACCATTACCCAGAAAGATTAGGCTTGGCAATATTGTACAACCCACCAAAGTTCTTTGAGCCCTTTTGGACGGTAAGCCATCCTGCAGTTTTATAAAGCTACCAAGTACTCATTTTCTATTCAGAGTTATTTGTAATGATATGTAGAACGTAACTATTACCTGCGTAAAAGTTATATAGTTGCAAATATCAGTAGTGAAGTTTGTGGTCCTTCTGGAGTTTACCTGTTTGCAAATAGTTTAGATGTACGAGCTCCTCAAAGCTTAATGTTTCTGTACGCCAGATAATCATGTGATCAATATAATGTTGAATTTCTGCTTGCCTTAAAATCCGTTAAAGGCTGTGGTCTTCTTTTGCAGATAGTGAAGCCCTTTCTAGAACCGAAGACATATAGAAAGGTTAAATTTGTTTACTCGGATCATGAAAGTACCAAGAAGATCATGGAAGATCTTTTCAACATGGATGAACTAGATTGTGCATTCGGGGGCAAGAACCAACTGGGTTTTAATATCAATGACTATGCTGCGAGGATGAGAGAAGATGACAAGAGGATGTCTCTCTTTCGGAGTAGTGGAAGTATGACGTCATCCTCCGAACAGCTACCTGCTACAGTCATTAACAATCTTGATTTAGACGACTTGGGATCAGATTCTGATAAGCCTGAAAAGGGACATGATGATGAATGCGAGGCCCAGACACTTGACTGCCAGACTGTGCTTGAAGATGGCGTGGTAGGTGCAGGGGTGACAAATGATGCATCTCCTGAGTTAACAAATAAAGAATTGTGATAGTCTGTTTCATTTTGGTATGAACTCCAATTCCCTGTATCCGTTTGGTATGAACTTCAATCCCTTGTTCAAAATATATAGTTTTATCAGTGTTTTAGTTACACATAAACTTCTGTGTTTGCATAACAATTTATACATGACCAAAATAAATTTCTTAACTTTTCTTAAATTTATACTCGGATTACATTTTTTCTCCTTTTCTCCTGGATAAATTTACATGTTCTTTTTCTAGAACTACTACAAGCTGCGTCTTTGAGGTATGCACTCATCCAGGTTAATCCTTGAAACCACACCCACAATGGAGTACCCCTTTCTGCACCTGCTGCTATTGCTCATGTCCTCCAAAACCATGAACACAGCACAAACAGGCTTGTGAGCGCATAACCTCGACTCTCCTCTTATCAATTTACTGGTGTATATGCAATACTTTAATCCGCAAAAAATGTAATGTCTGTGTGACCTTGTCTGAGAAAGTAACAAAATCGTTCACTGTTTAGAAGAGGAAATCGAATTTCTGAGACAATGTTTCCTGCAATTAGTTAAAAGGTCTTATGCTAAACACAAACGGCGGGCATTTGCAAATGTTCTCTGCTAATGTTCAGATTGGACATCTCTCGTGCAATGCAGTTAATTGCAAGAAGTACCGGATTCTTATGTAATCCGAGAACAAAGGAAAGTATAAGTATCATGAGTAGCTTTTGCAAATTAGAAAGCACAGAATGGAAACCTGACACAGAATGAAAAATAATAGAGGACCATATAACCGATTTCTTCTATTGAATGTAAAAGCAACAAGTCTGAAATTTCATGTGCAGATCATTGGGCTTTGATTAATGTAATTTGAGAGGAGAACAATAAAGGTAACAACTATGCTTTTGATATCGAAACTTGTGGCCTCCTCTTAGTGGTTATATGATGCAATGCTAAGAGATTTTACATAGCACCCAAGTCCAAAAGGCAGCATCAGAAGCTTAGTTGATGATGGCCCAATTTCGACCCATCAAAAGTGGCACTTATTTTCTTATATATGTTATTGTAAAACTATTTTTTAGTTTCATATCAACTGTTTACTACAGATCCAATACCATATACATATATATATATATATATGTATATGAGGCATATTAGCGTGCATACACAAATTGTGTATGCACGGTGCATGCACACACTATGGGCCTTTGGATT
>LTAE01001387.1:4582-21016 GCA_001647135.1 Pontederia paniculata | reverse complement strand
TATATATATATATGTGTGTGTGTGTGTGTGATTAAAAAAATAAGAAACATATAATTTTTTAATAAATTATTTATTTTTAATTGCATATCTCAAATTTAACATCGCATCAAATAGAAAATGCGGTAAATACATCCATTATATGTTTATCACTAGGAAGTCGTTTAGAGATCGATTTATTTAACACAACTCCATCCCAAATTATTGTTATCCTATTATAGAGTTCGACACCATAATCCACATTGGCCCAACTCTTTTTTTTATATGGACCGGAAGCTTGTCAATTGGCCCAATAACCATATTGGTAAGGTAATTTTTCTTTCATGTGATATTGCAATTTTTATTTTGGTATGAGATGGAAATAATTGTAGTTTCTGAACATGATAATGCATTAGAAGAGTATTACTGAGATGATTTTAATGGGTGTGTAAATTACTTTTTTAATTTATACATGTCAATCAAATATTTAACGATTGAAATTAGATCTTATATAAATAATTTATTTTCGAATAACAAAGTTAGTTTTATTTTCTAATGAAAAATTAATTATTTGTGTTAGATTTAATTTTAACATTAAAAAGTGATTTATACACTCATTAAACTCGATTGAAATTAATATTTTTTATGAAAGAATTTACCAATGAAGAATGTGTAATAGATTTCATATAGAATTTGCTGTTTCAGTGAAAAGAAAAGGGTTGGAGATCACTACACAAGGAAATAACCTCCAAGCCAAAGGATCACTGATGGAAATTCTTAGATATAAATTAAATAATTTAAGTTAACATAATAATAATAATAATAATAATAATAATAATAATAATAATAATAATAATAATAATAATAATAATAATAATAATATACCATGAAAAAAAAACTTTTCACCGGAAACAAAAAACATAGGCAAAGCAATCTCACTATATTATAATGTCTTTCAAATTTATATTCAAATTCAAAACCATAATCAATTAGAATAAAGATACTAATATTATTCGAAACAATCATACAATTACATAATTACTATATTTTTTTATGATCGTAATACACAAAAAATCTTCAAAAAGCTTTTCCGCTTAAATTTAGTTTTGTTGTATATCTTTTCACGATAATATTATATTAAATTATCTGAGTCCATCATATTACGTTGTTCACTTATTTTAATTTTGCAGGTATTTTATATTATTGACAATGTAGATTATTTATGAAATGACAATCTGAATTGCTTGTGAAAGATGTGACAAACAATTTAGTATAATTTTTCTTTCCACATTCATCTTTTATAATTATATTTAAATATATAAAAAAATAATTAAATAAATAATAGTATAATATTTTATTAATTAGTATAATTATTATTAATCACTATAGTAATATTATTATTTATATGTTTATCGTTAATATATCATTATTATTAATTTTAATATTATCATTTTTAGATAATTATATACTACTTACTTTATACATTTATTTGTTTGTGGGTATACATTTTATGAGTTTACAGTACATATTTGTGATTCAAGTTCACATCATTTTAAATTAAATTTATATAAAATTGTAAATTTTACTATATTATTCAAGGTATTTTGGTAAAAGTTATATATTAGTTAGTAATCTTTTTATATAATAGATAACATAATAAAGATTGTCATGTACATTACTTATGTATACTAAATAAAGTAATATATATTATTATTAATGTAATAAATGATCAACTTTCTGAGAGGTAAGGTAGTCAGGTAATATATAATGGCAATATAGTCAATGCAACTTTAGTTCTTTGATCAATGAACTTTCAGTCTCTCTTTTCAAACCTAGGGATGGATACACTCCAATGTAAATTATTTTAACAATTTTAAATGTAGTTTATGGTACATATGATTATAAATGTTGAAACATTTTATGGGTTTAATTCATATCGAAGCCAATTTTGTCTATTTATCTTAATTTTATTTATATTTTTAAAAAATATCCTCTCTCATAATAGTTTTCATAATCAGAAAATACATGTTTTTCTCTAAATAATATAATTTTATATTTTCTCTTATATTTTATTTGTTTTTATAGTAATATAATATATACATGTATTAGCTAAATTATACTATTTGAACAAATAAATTAGTTATTGTTATAAAAAATACTGTCATTAATATAAATAAGAATGAAAATATAATTTATGTATACATATTATTTTATAATTATCAATTAATTCACCAAATTAATGTCTATCCAAAGTCAAACAACTATTCATCAGTAAAATTAAACCACAATTCAAACAGAGCTTATGATGCCCGTTATATGTATACAATTGACACAGTGTTGGCTAATATTTCAATGTTTGTTTTGGAGATACTATGACTAAGGACATGTTTCGCTTAAGCATTTTAAATGATCAAAATTATTTAAGAAACAAAGACATGTTTGAATAAGAATGTTGATGATAATAATAAGTTGTTGTAATATTTGAAAAGAAAATATTGATAAATATTTTATATACCGTTTATCATGATATCTTCAAAGTTAAATTTAATTTAAATATTTTAATTATAAAATTTTAAATAAAAATAACTTAACAATATTTAGTATCATTTTCTAATTTCTAAATTTATGAAGATTTTTTTATTTTTGAAATTTATTAATTTATTTTATATTTATAGAAAATATGAGATATTGCAAGAGAAGGTAAAACTGAAAATGAGAATGGAGAATTTTTTATGATGACAAAATAATAAATTATGATCTTTTTTAAGAAGAAAAGAGTAGTATAGTTGGTCAAATACTGAAATAAGTTAAAAGCAAGGTACCCTTCCACTATTAAGCTGTTATCCACTTACCATAACTTATAAAGTTATAAACCCAATACATTTTTTGCTAAATATTATTTTTTAAATACTTAATCATTAATAGCTTTGAGCTATAAATTAAGCTTTAATTGTTCCATAATGCTAGTTTGTTAATAGTTACTACTAATTTATACAATGGTCAATCAAGGTAGATATAATGTATGTTACATTTTTGGTTAGATTGTCACCAGTTAGGACTTAGCCGCTATTATATGTTACGTATTTTATTAGTGTCTTATGACTTAGTTGTACGTAAAGGTTAAAATTTATATTTACAATTAAAGAAGCTAAAATATATTTATTTATGGGAAAAGCGGAAAAAGGTCCGTTTTCTTTCATTGAAAAAGTACTTTTCTTATGCATCCAAAAGAAAAAAAAGAAAGAAGCAAACTGTGCTGTTTCACAAGAACTAAAATTTAGAACAAAAGATTTCTTTTAAAATATATGTTTTTGTTATGTATCATTTTTATAATAAAAACTATCAAAAATAGTATTTCTTTCACATCAGATATAAAAGAAAGCATGACATTGGAAAGTGTTTTTCTTCTTAAAGGAAAATATATTGCTCAAAATCTTATTAATGGTCAAATAAAACAAATAACACTAACTTTATTGAAAATATTTGTTTTCTAAACAAGCAGGCAGTCGTTTTTTATTAATAGATTACGATTTTCTTGTTAATTTACAAGAAAAAAATATCGCAAAGAAAAAATCCGACCTGCCGGATTCGAACCAGCGACCTAAGGATTTATCTGCACAACTACAGTCCTCCGCTCTACCAACTGAGCTAAGGTCGGTTTGTGCAAGCAACTCAGAAATCTCTTTCTTAGCCTAAACCATTAGTTAACAGTTTTTTAATTAAGAAATATAAATTAAAGTGAATTTTCTGGAGGGTACAAAGTTAGGAATTCGAAAATTTAAAAAAGTTAAAACTATTAAAATTAACATTCCAAGTAAATTGTAAACATGATTGCGTAGAGAAAATAGAAATTTTGAATTATTTATATGTAGGATTTAATGAGCTTATCAAATTTTTTTATATCATCTATTAGTTATAACTTTTAAGATAATTGATAATGTCTAAAAAATAGTATTGCAGAACTTTATGCATGGAAGCAATGTAGACTAACAACTTCACCGGCTTTACCTCAAAACATTCAAGAAAATAAATTTTAACAAGTGACATAATAATATATAATTAATGTATCATCGTATCTCCAATATGTTCACCATACTAATTAATAATATTTGTGGTAGATGCCAAATGCACATTGAGACAAAAGCGAGTCTGTTTATCTTTTCTTTCTTCTTTATATATACTAGAAAGAGATAATGTATGATTATGCTTTTTACTTCTATTACGAATTAATTCGGATTATTGGGATCTCAAGCTGATATCCAAAATAAATGAGTAGAGATCATCCACATTTACATCGAATGTATATCACTCATATTATTTAATTTAATAAATTAAATGACTATGTGTTATGATAACATTCATCATCTAATTCGTAAGATGAATTTTATATATATATAATATATATTAATTAGACTAATATGATTATAGAAAATAATATATAAGGGCAAAAAAATCATAATAATGAGATTAGTTAATGAAATAAATAAAGTACTTATTCACTATTTAATAAATAAAGAAACTTTTAAAATAATGATTAAATTAATCAAATTATATAAAAAATAATGCTTATACACCGAGCGAGTTCTTCCCGTACTTTTTCTTCTATCAAAATTATGTTCTTATAAAAAAGATAAAATAATCTTAAAAAAAGAAAGCACTTATATCATAGTTAGTCCTCTTAGACATAATTATGCTTATAATTTCTTTATGCCATTGAGCTTACAAAAAAAAATGTACTGCCCCAAAATCAAAAGGCAAAGAGGATGCATCAAGATCATGGGCCCTCAACCTCATCGACAATTATGAAATGTTTTTTTTTTACAATTTGGAATGTCAACTACAAGTAGATACTTAGACTTCAGGCACTACGTTTAACAATAATTGGTTGTCAGTAGCCACCTACTTTATCTATCTACCCGTATTTAATACTTATTACTCTATTCACCACCATCAAATATATATGAAGCCAATGTGTAATTGGGTGTTTTCAATAGTGTTCTTAAATCCAACCCAATCAAAATATTTGGTTTGACTCGATCGAAATATATAGTCGTGTCAAGTTAGAGAAAACAAATCTATCAACTCAGGGCAGGATACCTCATTTGCACAAATTCATTATAGAAAAAATTAGTTAAAAATGATTTGATTATTACAATTCAGGACTTTTAATTCTAAACTTAGTCCCAAATAAAAAATAATATATAATATTTATCAAACGAACTATGTCAAAAATCCAACTTTATTATGAAGATCAATAATCCAACAAAGTTCAAAAGAATAAATTTGATTATCACAATATTTACATGTATCTCAACTCAAACCTAAACCCGTAATACACCTATTGTGAAAACGAATTTCGCATAAATGAGAAAACTCATAATTATATTCACATGCTAAACTCGGAGATAAAAAGATTTCATAAGCATTGTCAAACTCTAACATGTAATATATTCTATTTGGGGTTCAATTTAATTTGTGATACTCGGTCATTAGGGCAAGGCAACCTGATTAACACTCTTAATTGAGTGTTTTAAATCACAAGGAAGATTCAATGACTTCTTGTGAATTATATAATAGGAAGAGTTCCCATTGGCATCGATCTCCAAAAGCCCGTTCCAAGCAGGTTCAGACAAAATGATTGGCTTCATCTCATCAGCTCCTTAGTTTGCTTTCCATATACTTAGAGTTGCGTTTTTTTATTCAAAAATAAATTAATTATATCTCAACACCAGAGATTGTTAATATTGAGATAAGCGTTTCAATTTGGATCAGACATAAATTAACAGCCTATTTCATATCAAAATTTATATAAAAAAATACGTTAATTAAAAATAGTTTCTAATTAAAATTATATATTATACACTGGAGAGAATATGAGGGGGAATTTTTTTTCCTCGTCACAAGTTTTAATTTATAAAGTTACATATAATTTTAGCTAAAAAATTAAGAAAAAATATCCAAGGAAACACAAAGTAGTCTAAAAATTACCTACAAAGAAGAAACAATTTTACGTACTTATTCTATCACAAGCACACAAGGACAATTATATTCCTCCCCCGTGACCCTTAATTTGTTCCACATTCTATCTTTTATGGAATAATTAGCTTTGTTAATTCATGTATGACCCAACTAATACTTAACTTGTTCAATTATTCGTCATTTTAGTATGGGCCACTAATAAATCAATATCCATATGATGCCAAAACATGGTTAATTCATCTTGTTTGATTAAAGAATTAGAATGGAATAAATATACTTATGTAGGTTACTTGTAGGGAGAAAGCGAATGCGAATATCATGAACAACTCTCCCTGAATCATCTTTTCTTAATTCCTCATGTCAATGTATATAAATATTATCTTGACTTGGATATATATCTGTTCACGGCCTAAAAGAATACATGGCCCCAAGGCCATGTCAAGAATTGACCTCCAAGGGCGAGACAACATAGAAATTAAACATTTTGTTTGGTGATGACCAATTCAAATAGATCTCATGGAACTAATCCTTTGTTGTCTTCCTCTTGCATCAAGTTTTTTTTTATGAACATGGAATGTTTAATTTGTTATCGGAGTGGCACATTATATATATTTTTTTGTAACAATTAACTAGAGAATATTGACAGACACATTTATGAGTTGACCGTAACAGTTGGTATTATTAACTACATTGGCTGCATTATTTACATAGCAAAACCGATAACAATTTT
This sequence comes from Pontederia paniculata, assembly GCA_001647135.1. NCBI lineage: Eukaryota > Viridiplantae > Streptophyta > Magnoliopsida > Commelinales > Pontederiaceae > Pontederia > Pontederia paniculata. The sequence continues at coordinate 14,331 of LTAE01001387.1, read as the reverse complement.
ACATTTATACAAATGACATTGTAATTAATATATACCAATAATAGTTAGTACTACATGACTCAACGAGGCTACAAAAAGTCTTATAACAAAATGTTGACATGCGCGAAAGTAAACATATCGTAATAGGTCCATGATATGTATAAGCAAACATGTTACACATCACATATCTCCTTCAATTCAAGCACAACTCAAAGATTGTTCAAAAAGAGTAAACCTTTTGGATACATATGCTCTAATTTTATGAACTCGGCCAGAACTCAGCCTTCTTCACCTTTGAGATGCTCTCCAGGACCCAATCAGGAGATACATGCCCCATTACGGTCACTTTCTTGGAGTCCAAATCAATGTTGAAGGATGACACACCTGCATCACTAATTAGGATTAGAGAATGACCCATAAATAAGAAAAATAATAATTTTGTAGAAGAAGTTTTGTTGTGTGGTGAAGTTGATGTAGACCTTCCATTTTGGAGATGTGCTTCCTAACTTTGCCTGCACAACCTTCACAATGGATTGAAACTCTCATCACCACCACCTGCAAATTCAAGAGCAGAATATATATTTTGAAGTTCTCTTCATGGATTCGTCGGGGAGAAGCTCGGAATAGTAGAGTGATATTAATTGAAAAGAGAAAAAGGAACTGAAATGTTACTGCAACAATGAATTGAACTAAAGAAAAAAAATATATCTTTCACGTCTGCTAAATTTAAAGAAAAAAGAGACTGATATTATAAGGATAATAAGCTCCCATGCACGTCCCCGCTACGTGTATATGTGTTCTGTGCAAGTCGAGCAGTTCGTAGGATTTGTTTACTTACTTGGAAGCCATGATCATTGGGCGCAGGCAACGCGAGCACAGGCGGCGCAGTGGCTACGCGGGCGGCCTTCGGCGGCGGGGCTGATCTCTCCTTCTTCAGGACCATCGGAAGAGTGACCGAGCGATCACTCCGGCCGGCTCCGGGGAGGAGAGAGCGCTTGGAGTCGAGGAGCCTCGAGTGCTCCGTGGCAGACAACGTCCTGTCCTGCCGGCGTGGCACGATCATGGAGCGGGGATCCCCGGGGACGCATACGGCCACCGAAGCGGCTGACCGGCACAGCAGACCGTCTATCTTCATTTGAGTGCAGGAATGCAGAGGAGAGAGAAAGAGAGGAAGAGGAGGAGGAGGAGGAGGAAGAGAGAGAGAGTGGGAGAGGAAGTGGAATAGAACGGGAAGGCGTTGGAAGAGGGATGGATGCTATTTTAAAGACGGGAGTTACTTATAATGTTATCGCTCTACTTTATATAACTATTGACATAATTGATATTATTATTTCTGACATATCGCATGTAGTAATGTCTGCGGGGCATATAAGTTTGCAAAATTGACCGAGGAGAGAATATTTTTTTTAATAAAAATTTCCTTTATCTTTCCTAAATTTTTACTGTTTTGTATTTGTTCGCACGTTATAAAACCCAAAAATATTTCTAACATCTTAACTTTCTACCATGCAGCACTACTGGAGGACAAAGATGTAATTTGATAAACAGAAAATTAAACAGCAAAAAACTAAATAAGGATGTGAATGTAAGAGTTTGTTGTAATTTTGGAAAAAATAAGTAAAACTACATATTTAAAATTCTATGTATATGGATCATTGATGGACTAATGATGAAAACCAATTTGGAATTCCTTGGGGCCACATCATGTGAGGTGTTGTTACAGGCATCCAAGTTATGGTGAATGTCTTGTAGATGAAATAATATTGTTGTAATACATATTAAAGCACATTCCACATATATGATCTAAGTTTTAATTATATATATAACAACATAACCTTTGTAATGTTCTTCCTCCATTTTTATTTACTTGGAATCTTGGATCTGCAACCCCGCAAGGGCCCCAACACCATAATTTTATGGAGATAGATGCTGAGAAACAAACCGGAAAACAAGGCGTGTGACACAGATCATTTGGCATAAATAAGCCAAACCTTCTGTCGTTGGTTTTCTAGGTGTTAGATTCCATGACTGTGCTGAGAGACCAGATTTGTTTTCAGTCTGTACAAATTATTAGGCTGCATTTGTTTTAAAAAATAGTTTTTTTCGAAAAAAGATTTCAGCATGTTTATTAATTAAAAGATGATTGATAAAAAAAAAGATACTTTTTGTTTGATCTTTCTTTGAATTCCTTTTTCTAAGAATTCATTTTCTTTAGAAATTTATTTTTATGAAAACAAAGCAGTCTTAATATATAGCACCAAAGTTTTATTTTGTGATTTTTAAATCTAAATTTAAGATTAAAAACGATTGACTATTATTGGTGAGTTCTGAATTAGAATAAATAAAAAGTTAATAACTTTGTGTTCGAGTTGGAGTCTATATCTTAATTAGGGATGAAGACAAGATTTTGGGCTACCCCTAAATATATTTTGATACATCATGTTAGTTTGGCTCCTCTCAAATTTTGGATCTGACTTCATTACTGATTTTTTTGTGTTATGAGTAACCATTTAGTTAAGATTAAGATTAAAAAGATACCCCTGAATATTTTTTGTTAAGATTAAAAAGATTAAGATTTGAAACATCGTTCCTCCTTTCTTGTCGATGGATGTTGTTGTGCTGATCCTGATGTCTTCAATTGCGTGCCTGCATGCCTCATTCATTCTTTACATATCAGAGCTGTTATGCTGTGCATATTTTAGACGTTTATGTTTGGTACACCAAACCAGGCATATATTATGCTCTCTGAAATGTTGACATATAAACTCCTACCCCTTATATATTAATAAAGCAGAAAACAAGCATAAATGCTAATATTACTTGCATTTGGGTTGGATACTCATCCTTGTATTTATCCTATTAAAAACTTTCTCTGGATAGAAATATATGCTTCAGGCATCATAAAGGTGTATGATTTCATTTGGAAATGAGATAACATAACTGATTGCTGTTGATCATCATCGAACTTTCTGAATGCTGATGAAGTTATCACACTTGGAAGATCAGTGGTAAGTAGACAAATAAAGCAAGCTTAATAGTCATTAAAAAGGTTTTGGGTTGCATATGTGGATAAGTAATGGGTTAATGTTGATTCAGATAGGCCATAAAGCAACCAATCAAAATTTAATTTGGTGATCTGCTTAAACCTGCTTAGCATTTAAATAAGACAGTCAAGGAAATCTGCCAAAAAGAAACCGAGATGTTACATCAGTCTGGTCATCCCACCCATAACACAAATCAGAAACCAAGTTGCAAAGCTCAGGGGAGAAAAGAAGTGCTCGATTGGGATCACCTTAATTACTTGACAAACTACTTAATGCGGCCAACATGTGTTGTAGGTGATCAGCCGTGATCACCATTAACACCCGTGACCGCAGGAACGCGCCAAGGAAGCAAGAGATCGTGTGTTTGCAACGGTCGCCAGGATGGATAGCTTGTTTCGGTTGCCAACACGTGCACAATTCGACTAGCAACGGTAAGCTAGCTGGACAACGGCGACGACAGTAAATGATGCGATCAGAAAGGAAATGGCGTGTGCGATCAGTGGACGTAATAACCGCTCGACGAGGATGGATGGAGATGGGTACGCGGCTATAAAATGGAATAGACATGCTCTAGGAGTCTCCATCTATTCATCGGAAACTTTCTCTCCCTTTCTTTAATTGGTATCAGAGCTTCCGTCCGAACTCATTTTGTCCATGCTCTGCTCCCTGCTCTCTTTCTCTCGATTATGCTACGCTTCGATCCCACGTGTTGTCGATGTCGATCCATCTCAACCCTCGCCAACGACCAATCGGCATAGGATCGACCTATAGCAACCTCCCCTGGTAAGACGATACCATCGATGATGAGTCAAACCACACAACATCTCATCTAATTGATGCCCCGGATCTCTTCGAGCATCGTCTCCGCTACTCACTAAACCCTCGGACGCATCGATTAACCATCGAACCACTTCCGATGAAACACCCTTGATAACATCAATGAACGAAAATATGTCAAAGTTTATGCCTGTTGAATTAGCCAAAATGTGTTATTTTAATGACATCAACTATGACACTTGGAGTCGTAGAATTAACTAGGCCTAGTTCACAATAATTTACAATATTATATAAACGTCACCTCACCAACTTTCAGAAGGAGCCACTAATGAACATATGACAACACATACAATAGCTATGGAGCGAAGAAAGTCTGGTGATAAGAAGACAAGAACTCCATCTTGATGCATATGGAGGATAACTTGATTAGAATTATTGAGACACATGTAAGCACCTACGAGCTTGGGGAAGTTCTAAAGAAAAATAACGTCCAAAAGAGACATAAATGTATAGTTGCTATTGCACAAGTACACCACTTGAAAAATGAAGCTGATTGATAATACGTCCGAAAATGTAAATAGAATGATTGCAATGACGAAGGACCTAAAGGCTACATGGTGCACTATACCAGAACTAATGCAAATCACATCATGCTGAACAGTCTCCAACCAGTCTTTGACATGACTGCCACACATCCGAGTGAATGAATTCATCAAGAAAGTTGTTGAACTGCACTCCATCTTGGCCATTGAACAGGAAATGGTCAAGGAAAAAAAGAAGATTGATATCTTCGATGTGGAGGAAAGTGACAAAGAGCAGGAGGAAGAAGATCATATTGTGCACTATTGCAAGCATATAAGGTCAAACTTCATCCCTAGGAAGAAGCAATTCAAGCCAAAGAGGCGCAAGGTTTCAAGAGGGTATTGTCACAGTTGTGAGAAGTTTGGTCACTTCAAGAACAACTATCTTACAAGACCTGGACAAGACGAGAATAAAAGTCTGCCACGAAGACAAGGAGGCGGAAGGCAAGTCAAAGGCGTGGATGCGAGCAAATTCTCCTTCGCCACTATGGTGGAATACAACGAAATGACTACTAACATCAATGGGTGGTGGATCGATTTGGATGCAACTCGCCATATAACTAAGACGAAGGAGAGTCTTTTAGAGTTCAAAGAATTAGCAAAGGGGAATAAATGATTTACATGGGAAACAATATCTACTTAGATGTTGATGATAGTGAAGAGTATAAGTTGGACCTTAGCAAGGTTGTCAAGATCGAGATCTTACTTAAGATTGGAGGAGAGTTGCAAGATCGACGATCGAACAAGGATCGTTTGATTTTGTGAAAGATCTTATAAAGATCGTAAAGATCCTACAAATTAGATCGTAGGATCGATGGAGGGTTAAATATAGGAAGATCGTAAGATAGATCTTGAAACCAGACCCGACCCAATATCACTCCTAAATTCATTCAAACATTAGTAATCCATTGAGTGTTCCTATGTATAAGAGTAAGGAGACTTTATTATATTTATTGACGACTATTTTGAATATTATTAATATACTTCTTAAAAAGAAAAGTAGAGGCTTTTGAAACTTTCAAAAGGTACAAGATACAATTTGAGAAAATGTTAGGAAGATCTATAAAGTGATTAAGGACAGACAAAGGAGTATGTCGAGGAGGGTGATATCCTTTAACGATTCTAGAAGACAGTGGAGACAAGTCCGAAGATACATTGAGCTATCCAACAATGGGAGTTGATGCTACACGTAATGATATATTTTTGGAAGAAGTGGTGGAATTCATTATTTCTACGAGTATAATCGGCACCGACAAATGACTCTAGATAACATCCGCATATTTAGATGATTATGTTCTGCACGAGTGCGAGACATCGTGTTGCTCCGTTGATGTTTAGGTAAAGAATTATAGAGATCCTATTTCATATAAAAAAGGATGACTTTTAATGAGTTGGAATCATGATTGGTGATCATGAAAGTAAAAATGGACTTAATTGATAAAAACAAAATGTTGAAATTATGTTATTTATCGAAAGGTAAATAATTCATAAGGTGCAAATATATATTCAAGATAAATATCGAATTGATGGTTATCTTGATAGACACAAAGCGAGATTCGTGGCTAAGAATTATACTCAACAAGTCGGAATATTTTTTGACATACTTATTCTCCAGTTGCTAAATTTATGTCAATCCGAATAATCTTAGTAATAATAGCATATATGAATTTGAAGTTATTCCAAATGAACATCAAGAAATATTTCTTAAATGGAAATTTGTCACAACAACATGAAGGGTTTCAACTAAAAGGTCAATAGAATAAAATGTAAGCTCAGAAAATTACTTTATAACTTAAAACAAATGCCTAGACAACGATACTTGAAGTTTCATGAGACAATAATCCAATTTAATTTCAGGACAAATAAATTAGATGATTACGATACACCAAAAAAGGTGAAAGTAGTTTTGTGATATTATCACCGTATGTGGATGATATACTACTCGTCGAAAATAATAAAGAATTGCTCAATGAGATCAAAGAAAAATTGAGCAAATGATTTGAAGTGACAGATATGAAAGAAGTCTTTTATGCACTGGACATTCAAATTAGTCGTGACAGAAACTTAAAAAGTTTGAGTTTGAGTTCATGAACAATATGTTAATAAGATATTAAGAATGTTTGGAATGTAGAACAACAATTCCACATAGGCACTAGTAGTAATTAAAAAAGACTTTAAATATCAGTGTCTCAATACAAAACAGGAACCATTAGGGAAGGTCTATGCAAAAGTAGTGGGAGGCTTTGTACGTGAGTCGATTTGACTTACACAATAAGCTTGATAGCATATTTTAAAGTAATCTTGAAAAAAGCTATTAAAAGTATATTAAAAGAATATTTATATACAAAGTACACAATACAACTGATGTTGATATACTTGGCTGAAACACTTGAGACAATAGCAAATTTTCTTTTGAATTTCCCTCACAGTCCGGAGCTACTAGCATTCGACTAATCTGTGTCGTCCCGGGTCGGACACCTGGCTATAATGAGTGAGACTCTCAATGAAGAATTACTGGATTCAAGGGGCTCAAACTCGAGAAAAGCGGGGAACTAACTCCTTACCACTCCACCCACATCCCATTAGTTAATGGGATGCAAATTTTGATGATAATATAGATTGACTGAAAGTGGCAGTATATGTGATGTGAGATTGTGACGTGAGATCACTTGCTACTTCACGGACGGAGACAGATACACACTATAAATTGAAACGGATGTGGTACGGGAGTCCCCGTCGACGGGTTCATTGGAAACTTTCTCTCCTGTTTCAACATGTTCATCCTAATGCCATTGCAGTCAAAGTGATTAATTTTTTGACGCATATGAAAACTGTGTCAGAACAGTTGTTAAACTAGGAAGTCAAGACTTTCTTTTATCAGAGTAATCATTAAAATTTAGGATCTTTGCATTACCGAAATCACACACCAAAGAACAGACTGGCGAGAAAAGAGAGCAAGATAAAGTTTGACTTGGTCATAGCCAGAGCAGACAAATGTGATGATTCTAGCAAGCTTAGCTCCTTCCTTCCGGCGGCAGATGATACTTATACTGCTGTTATTATTATGATCACTAGCATCATTATTTTCACAATTGACTTACATCATGCAGTAGTCAATAGTTCATTATTATAGGCTCATTGGCCTCGCTTTTAATAAGAAAAAACAAGTCATTTTTAACCTCGTATATGCTCGGCCTGGCCAAGTTGGATGAGGTCAACTGGTTCTGTGATTTGCGATCAAAGTCCATGATCAAATAATGATGAAATTTAGACTGACACATAGAGCTACTTGAAGCTGGTTGAACAGTTATACGTTTCACACATATTAGTATACTACAATGTAGTTGAGAAAATTTGCAGTCATTTGTAGGGACAAACATAATTGTGGTTAATTGACACAAATTATAATGTTCAGTACGTTTGATAAGATCAAAATTTAAAACATTCAATTCATAAAAAAATGTTCAAATACATTAAATAGCACTAGAATCCATTGAACTTTTAAATGTCATCATAAGTATGTTTGATTGTTGGTTAATTATAAGGGAAAGAGAAAGTAATGGAGAAAAAGGAAAAAAATAGGATAAGAAAATGAAAAGTGAAAATGAAAAGATGTGTATTCTTTATATGTTATTTATATATTTAACTTTGAGAAAGTTAAATTAGAAGTATATTTTAAATATATATTTTTTCTAAAAAAAAGAATGGAGTATATTGACATTCTGAACTTGTAGATATAATGGGTTGTCAGGCCCAGTTGACTACATTGGTCTTGCATAATTTCATAATTTGTTCACAGTAATTCAAAATGGTTATGTAAGTTACTACAATAAAATAGAAGTATAAATACTATAAATAATTCAAATAACCTCTTTTTCAAATAAAAAAATACACATACATCAACACACACACACACACACACACATATATATATATATATATTTATTATTATTATTATTATTATTATTATTATTATTATTATTATTATTATTATTATTATTATATATGTGTGTGTGTATTATGATAAATATGAAGATATAAAAATATTATAAATAAAATAGTGTTATTATTTTTCTGCTAACATGTTTAAAATATATGAATACCTAATAAATATTTATATACAAATAAAATATACTTTAATTTATTCAAATAATAAAATGATAAACTACTAAAGCAGATAAACATAATATTCGAAGATTTTGAGAACTTGTACTCTTGAAGGGTAACAAAATGGTATGAGACGTTTGATATAGAGTCAATAATAAAAAGTTGGAGGGCAAAATAGGTAAAAAAATAGAATTAAGATTTTTAGAGTGGTAACAAGGGCACTATATGTGTGTATGTAAAGGATATGTGGAGTAGTGTAAAAATAAACTAAGGTATATATGATTTTTTTTTAAAATAAAGCCTAATAATAACTAATACATAATAACTAAAAAATTCAAAAGTTAGCAACCCAAAAATAATAAAAAAATACAATGACATTATTTCGATTAATAAATGGTATCATACATTTCATAATAAATTAGCAATATTGCTGTGAATATTACTCATTTCCATATATATTCCAGGTGTTTTTATTATTGAAAAAATCAAGTTGAATATCTGGAAGATCATTAGGGAACATATAATTTGAACTTTGATCAACTACTCTAAAAATTGGATCATATAGTGAATTAATACAATATAACTATGCAATGCAAATTTAGCTACTATGGTCTTGATTTGTGATTCTATACTAAACTACGATGAAGCATCCTCCATCTTTTATTAAAGTTCCAAAAGATCTATGGATGTAACTTCACAAATGAATGCCTACAATTAAAATTTTCTTGAGCATTGTGCGGTGGTTCTTGTTGAAATTGTTGTGATATGATATCGTATTTTTGGATATGGTACTAAATATCATTTTTTTAAATATCATTTATCAAACCAAATAATATATACTTTCATAAAAATAAAATAAATGTAACATATGTATAGATGTAATACCAACTTAAAGATACGAAACAATACTTTCTAATGAATTTGGAAAAATCCATAAGAGTGCAAATTGCATGAAGGAAAATGTGTTATGTGCTGATCCTTCCCACCCTGCCGATGCAAATGCAAAATATATATATCAAAGCCACATGCAAAATCATGATATTACAAGTCTAAATAAGTACTCCTTCATTTCTATATAATGTATTTGATCTACTTCTGTAATACCGGTTTCAATATGTGTGCCACCAATACACCCAATGCAATCCTAATATTAACATATTTGTTGACAACTATAAATATACAATCAAATTTACAAGAAATATATATATATATATATATATATATATATATATATATTGTCGAAGAATTAGCTGAGTGTTCT
>LTAE01001386.1:24793-62471 GCA_001647135.1 Pontederia paniculata | reverse complement strand
GTCTATGAATTGTTAAGTCGAGAAGAACTTGTTTATATCATATGATTTTTCAAATATTACAAATATGATTATTAGAATAGTGAACTAGTTGATTATAATTATGTCATATGAGTTATAAGTATGCTTCATGTTAAAATTTTAGCATTCTATTATCGTGATTTATATGTTATTTTGGCCCTACATACGAGCCTTTGCTCATGAAAATTATGCATATATATACATATCTGTATGTGTATATATGCATATGTTTCCTTGTATTTTTGGATCCTGCAGGTTGATAGAGGTGGGTTGGCACATGGAACTGAGTCCTGAAGAATTTACAATTATTTTGTACCATAATTGTTTACGTTTATATATACATAGAGAATAAAATTAAATATTATTTTGATATATTTTTAATCATGGTGGAATGATAGAGATAACGACCGACCTCTTGAGTTAAGATTTTTTTTATTTACCGCTTCCGCTATCTCGAGGGTCGGGGCGTTACAGTTGCCCTTGTTCTGCTTCCGCTTTGTCTTCTACGAAGCAGACATTTGTTGGCCTCAACAAGGTTTCTAGTTCTGCCGCCATCTCCTCCGGCGATGACAAGAAGAGAGCAACCGAATGAAAGAGGAGATGAGCGGAGACGAGAGAGAAAAAAAAAAGAAAGAAGAGGTCGTTTGACGCATTCAAAGTTTTTATTAACCGGTAATTTAGATCACCACTAAAATAGATTACCACTTTATAAATTATCGATAATATTATATCATAGTGTTTGATAAGTAGCAATAACATAAATTCTAATAAAAAAAATATTAAAATACCTTCCAAAATTGTTGAATTAAAATAAATATAGTCAAAAGAAAAAAAATAAAAAAATAAGTTTGGTCAAAATATGAGTTTATATTATCAGTCATTTGTAAAATAATTAAAAAAATAGAAGAGAATGTTGAACAATATTATTTCGTAATAAAATATAAATATTTTTAAATGCATATTATCTTGTTGGTAATATGAAAAAATACTTTTCATGAGTGTTATCTTCATTATCAGTGAAGTGATAATTTATATTATCAGAGAAATAAAGATCACCGATAATTTATTACAGCCAAATATGACAATATAGTGGACGCTAAAAATTTAAATTAAATAATCGATAATTTATCTGAATTACCTCATACTAAATGCCCCCGAAGGATTTATGCACATACGTCAGATGTTTGAGCCTTTGAGGATTAAACCGATAAGTTTACTATCATTGATATGTTATATGTTACAAATTATTTCTAGTGAAAATAGCCACGGTCCAAAAAGTTATAGATCTAATATCACGCATATTCTTAATTATCAAATTTTTCTATAAAAAATTTAATAAGAAATCATAATAATATATAATTAAAGTTATGTTTGAAATGATATTAAAACGTAGTTTTATTCTTTAACTTCGTTATTTGCGTTATAATGCCTATTGCATTTTTTTACAACTCTATTATTTATGATTATTATTTCGACTAATGTAATTCGTTCGGTCTGATTATGAAAAAGAAATATTATTTTATTTTTTTTTAAATATAAAAAATCAAAAGAAACACTAATTAAACACAAATAGATGTTTGACATTTGGTTCATTCCCATTCTAATTATAATTTATTATTATGGATGGACCGCTTTTGATGTAGGTTAAAATTTGACTAACTTGGTTTAAATATTGGGAATTAATCATTATTCTAGATATTAAGTGAAAAAAATCACAAATGATATTTTAAAAATTATCTTACCAATCAGCTTTGGGTAGAATGATTGGGCCATTTCATTTTTTTTGGGTGCAATAGGGATCAATTATTTAATTTTAAAAATAAACTATACATTTATAAATTCTTAGCTTTCAAACAATGCTTTCTAACCTATAACTCTACATAATATTATCACATCAATATGTTTAATATGTGGTATAATATTAATGAACAGTATAATATTTTGAAATATTACAATATATAACGTATCTTTTTATGTATTGACTAACCTATGGAATACATAATTACATATTCCAAACCCAAGATTAGCTTTGAACTCAATTTCTTTTTTCTTTATTTTTGTGAAGAGTTGCTTTCTATTCCCTAACAATTTATATTGTGTAAAAGACATTTTGTTCGCTGTCATATTCAATTATGTAAACTTTCTATTTTGTTTTGTTTTGGTTATATGATATGATTCTAGCACTTTATTATTCTTTTAAAGAAAAAAAAACAAAATAACAAGAGGGAAAAAGAGCAAAAATTTCAATTTGCTCTCTTGGTTTAACCCAACTTTAGAACTTACAATAAGACAAAATAATTTATAAAAAAAAAGATTTCCCTTATAATATCGAACATCACAAAAAGTAACATGATCAATATTGAATCATAACTAATCGAATTATCAAATATTAAGATTATACATAAAATATTGTACACTGACTTGATAAATTAATGTCATTTACATCATAGTAATTAGATATACATTTTTAGTATAAAAAGTACAATGCTAACTTAAAAAGAGCAATATCAGTTGTTATGTATTTAATTAAAATATCCATTATAGTTTCAAAAACTATTAACGTATATATATTTTGTAATTAAAATTGTAACGAAACATGTAATAAAAAAATGAAACCAGTTAGGGTTTCTGGGCTCGTGATATAAAAGGCGGCTCGGTTGGGTTTTCTCCAGCCTCCCGCCGCTAGCAGATCTCGTTCGCCGTCTTCGAACTTTTTACGGTGATCACCGGCGTGCGAAGATGAAGACCATCTTGTCTTCAGAGACGATGGACATCCCGGAGGGGGTGAAGGTGAAGGTGAAGGCGAAAGTTGTAGAGGTGGAGGGTCCCCGCGGCAAGCTTGTTCGCGACTTCAAGCACCTCAACCTCGACTTCCAGTTGATCCAGGAGGAGGACGGCAAGAAGAAGCTCAAGGTGGACGCCTGGTTCGGGTCCCGGAAGACAACTGCGGCGATCAGGACGGCCATCAGCCACGTCCAGAACTTGATCACTGGCGTTATCAAGGGCTACCGCTACAAGATGCGATTCGTCTACGCTCACTTCCCCATCAACGCTTCCATCACCAACAGCAACACCTCCATTGAGATCCGCAACTTCCTCGGCGAGAAAAAGGTCCTTTTTTTAATATTTCTTATGTTTCCTTGATCGATTGTGGTTAATTGATTTCCTTCGTTTACTGGAAAAGTTACCACTTTTAGTGGTGTTCGTGAGGTTTATAATTTGCCATTTTATTGTGGTATGACATGCTAAAAAGTTTCTGTGCATTGGACAAAGCTCCATTGCTTAAATACCATTTTACATCTTAAGAGGTTTACAGAATCAATCCGTGGGTGTAGTTTTAATCAATGTATAATGTTTGTTTAGATTTTATCTTTGCTTGAACATATATTGTGATTTGTAAGCCAAATAGAATGGAGATCATGAGTAAGCTTTAAGTAAATAAAAAACTTTATCTCATAATGGGACGACCTTTCTTTAGAGTTCATCATTATTCCTGACCTGATAGAATACTTGGAAGTAATTGCAATTTTAAAGCAATGCTGTAAGCAGAGGATGCATTATGTGAAAAATACACAACCCTGTGTAGGTCAATCATTCTTACAATAGTTTTGTTGTGGCACTAATGAATCTGTGGTTTCTATGCGTGTCATTGGCATGTGCAAGTAAGCCTTAAAAAGTTATTGTTAATATGTGTTCTTTTTTCCAAGACAACTCGAGAGCCAAGTAATACTGTTGAATACGTGGATATAGTAATGTATGTACTAAGTTTAAAGGTATATATCAATTATCAAATGCTTTTTTTTAACATTTCATGAATATGCTTGAGTTATTCACATATGTTCTTGTTTGATCACCTTGTTTCTTTCTCTTGTTTTGTTTGTGGTAAATATCTTAGTAAAATCAATGTGTGATTGATGCCTAGGGAGAAGTATTTATTTGTGTGTGCAATTTGTTTATGCTTCTTAGTACTCACTACTGATAGTTGATCCAAAATTCATATCTGGAATTGGATTTCAATTTCTTGTCCCAAATACTATCGTTAGTGTTTACTCTTGTGGAATACTATTTTTTCCGTTTCAGTCATGCAGTCGTGCTAATTGGTTTGCTAGCTTCAACGGAGACTAATTTCATGATTAGGATACTTCATATGTCCCAAGTACTGTCCCGACACAATATTCAGATTACTAACCGTTAAGATGTTTTATCCCATGTTTAATGCCATTTCTGATGGCCATGTTCACTACTGATCATGTAACATATTAGGAGGTTGTGTAGGTTTTCTTTTTTATTTGATGTCAGGAAATGTAGTTTGCCCCTGACAATTGCTTCTCTTATCTTTTACATTTATAAATATCACATCTTATTTACATTGTATTTGTCAAAATCAGATATCTCAGAATTGCCTTGAATTGTATCCCAATAGCTTTCAGCAAGTGACTGAAGTACAAAGTATCTGTATACCAGGTTAGGAAGGTTGACATGCTTGATGGTGTTACAATTCTTCGGTCTGAGAAGGTCAAGGATGAACTTGTCCTCGATGGAAATGATGTTGAACTTGTCTCTCGTTCTGCTGCTCTGATCAACCAGGTCAGTTTCTAACCCATGTTGTATATCAGTATAACAACCTACAAATTTCGGTCCAAGTTGAAGAGCGAGTTTCTTTGAGGTCTTTACTTGAGAGATGCCTATTTGTTTCTTTTGTCTAAACAGAAATGTCATGTGAAGAACAAAGATATAAGGAAGTTCTTGGACGGTATCTATGTCAGCGAGAAGGGCACCATGGTAGAAGATCAGTAGTGATCTGTGATCTGTTCTCATACACAGTGATGCTACTTGCGGCAAGTCTGTTGAACGAGAGCATAGATCAGAAACTTTTGTTGTCTTTGGGTAGATTTTATTGTTTATTTGTGTTAGATATTTTCTCTGAGAAAGTCTTCAAGTTCAAGATGGTTAGCTGTGGATTGGAGTTGGAGACACGTTTATCTTTTTCCTTCCCTTTCAGGGATGTTTGCTCAGGACACATATATTCAACAATATCTTGTGTTTAACCATGAATTCCATCACATAATGTTATATGGTTGCAGGTCAGTCCATGCAACTATGCCAATATATTCTATCGTTCTTGAACCAACAACAATTCATTAAATCGAATAATAAGATACAAGGAGTTCGAAACCATTTACAAGTCCTCTTATCTAATATCGTACATGAAGGTATTTAGGTGCTAAGCTTGGAGATGAATCCACTCTCAAGATTCAACTACTTCTGGAGAACAAAGTGAGTACATGCCTAAAATTATAAGCTAAAATTGTTCACAAGTAGCCAAAGAGAACTACGAATCCGAGAACCACGAGCCAGACGATGTTGACCAATAGAAAAGCCTGGCCGGAGACGAGGTCGATTCCGCCGCTACCCACCTGGCAAGCCCCCAGCGCAGCCACGCGAACTCCGACGCACGCCGCTTCTGGGCACCCGCACCAGTACGTGACGCCGTTCACGCCGCAGACCGGATCAGCCCTGAAGCAGTTGATGTGGCAACCGCCGCCGCCGGAGGAGGAGGCGGCGGCGGCAGAGACCTCGCCATCCAGTTGTGCGCTGCACGGTTCCATGGCGGCGGCGTTGATGTCGACGTCGTCGGATCTAACGGAGGTCGGGAGGAGCAGGAGGAGAGGTAGAGCGACGCACAGGAGAAGGTTTCGATCGGCGATACCACGAGGCATCGCCATGGCCGGCCGCGGGCAGCGGGACATCAACGCCCAAGCCCTAGTTGAGAGATCGGACGACGAAGTCTACTTCGATCGAATTGGGAAAGAAAGGGAACCTGGAAAACGCGGAACAAGACCAAGCTAAAGATTATTATACCCATAAAAAAATCTAGGGACTCTTATTATATCTGGTTTTTACTATTCGGTTTAGGGAATTGGGTGCCAATGAACCCATCTAATTACATTTTTCGTTCAATTTTGTTCGACAGGTTCTTAATTGAAAACAAAGTAACATGTCCAAGTTGTTTAAATACGCAGTTTGCTTTTTACAATATAACAAAAAGGGAAAAAATATAATATTAATAAATCTGAGTTATAGTTTGAACGAGTCATTCCTTTTATTAAAAATATTCTCAAGACTTATAGACTTACATTTTAGATTTTCTTCTATAGACAGGATTTGTTAATTTTGTTGTTCTATGACCCTAGTAATTAATGTTTAAATACAAAAGGGACTTGCGAATTAAAGGATGGAACAAAACTATTTCTTGAATACGATTTCTGAAAGAAAGTAGAGAGAAAAACTAGATTGAAATATTCTATAAAGGCTTATAATTCATCCTAAAGCATTGATGTTTTTGCATGACACCGACACCTTAGCTTAGTTTTGCTGACGTTTATGATATACAATATTTTTACTTGTCTAAGTGCATAAAGATACATAAAGATGATTATGCACTCCTACTTGACAATGGAATTTAGTTTTGATCATATTTCGTCGATTCTGTCGAATGTAATGACATTTGATAGAACCAAATATAGAATCAAATTTTAAAACTCTGAGTCACGTGATTCAAAGTTTGAGTTATTGGTTCTTGCTAATCAATTACAACTATAACATTTAATAATTGGTTCTTCCTAACCAGTTATAATAATAACATTTAATGTTATTGTTCTAGTTTTTTTAGTGTATATTTTTTATTTTTTATTTTATACTAACTTAATAATATAATTGTAAACCTATTAGTTATCCCATTATATTTAATTGAATTTTAATTGTTTAATGATAATATTTTATTAATTTAAATGTGAGATCAAAATAAATGTTACAAATTGTTTAATTATATCATTTATGAGAATAATTTGATATTTTATGTATTTATTTTGTGAGAAAATAATTTATTACCTTATATAATTTATAATACCAATTACTTATTGATATAATTATTAATTATTTAATTTTTTTAATGAAAATATTATTACTAAATATTAATTCATGAAATTATGTTTATTAATGAATAATAATAATAATAATAATAATAATAATAATAATAATAATAATAATAATNTTAATGAAAATATTATTACTAAATATTAATTCATGAAATTATGTTTATTAATGAATAATAATAATAATAATAATAATAATAATAATAATAATAATAATAATAATAATAATAATAATAATAATAATAATAATAATAATTTCAACTGATATATCTTATAAAATTCTTTTTATGAAAATACTAGTTTATGAGATTAATTTTATATTATTTAGCGTACAATTTTATCTTTATTAAAAAAATATATTTATATTTATGGTTCTCATTTCTTGTTCTTAAAATCAATTTTTGATCATTACATTTTAGGCCATTCAAACATAACTAAAATTAATCTATCAAATCAAACTATTTATTATAATTCAAAGAATTCTAAATTCTACTTGTTACAACGCTATGAAAAATTATATATATTGCATGAAACATTTGTGTATTGAATCGTACGAAATATTGAGTGTAATATATTAACAAGAGATGCTCACATTACATATTTTTTTGTTTACACATTAACTCATAATACCTATGAGCATTTTTCTTCAAAAACAAAAATCAGTCATTCGAATTTTAAATTCAATGACCGAAAATGAAAAAAGAAGTCATTTTGAGTAATTGTTGAGATGAAGTTCTTCTTCTCCTTCTATCGAATCAGATAGGTAATGTAGGCCATCACAAAACATGTCTACTATATGTCATTAAAATGCACCATAATATCATAGAGCCAAAAAAATATAGTAACTTACAACACTTGAACTTTAGAAATTCTCGCAAAAAATAGATTCGAAAGAAAAGGAGATTCGTCGACTTTCTTATATTTTATCAAATCAATATACACAATAATTAAAAAAAAATCATCACAGAAGTATTATTCTTTTCGTGAATTTTGTTTGTTAAGAGATAGTATAATAAATTAATAATTAATAATATAGTAGTGTTTGTGAAGTATAATTACAGTTGATTTCTTAAAACAAAGGTCGGACATTAGATAGTGGTCCTAGGGTTTTGATCTCAGCTATCGGATCAGGAATCCAACGGCATAGATTTAGTATCACGGAAATAAAACGAAGAGAAACCTCTGCCTCGTCTTCCGGTCGTTTTGCGGCAAAGAAGCAGGCCGCCGCCGCCGCCCTCCGTCGCTCGCCGGATTCGCCACCCTCACCGCCTCTACCTCGTCTCCGTAGCGGGCGTTCGCATCCTTGTCATCGACGCTCTCCCTGTCGCATTCCAGCCGCTGTTGCTACCTTGCTGCCCTCCGCCACGACACATTGCGCTTTATCTCCGGCCTATTGCGTATCGCAGTTGCGGAAGCCGAAAGTTCTTCCACGAGTGAGTGCGGAAGGTAATATTTGTTCGTTTTATTATATCCAATTCATCTCCATGCTATCGGGATCATCTTATTGCCGCGATTGTTTCCAAGTTCTGGAGTTTATGACGCTCGAACTTTCTTTTGGGGTTTTGAAAATTCCCTTTTTGATGGTGTTATCGAAATAAACAAGGATTTCTCCTACATCCCTGTTAAACGGGGGATTTGAGCAGGAAAGTTGTCGTTTTTTTATTCTCGTGATCACATGGTTGTTAATTTTTTTTCTAATTGAATTATTCTTTTTTTTCTTTAAAATTTAGGCTAAGACGCATAAACATTCTCGTTTTTTTTACGTTCCACAGAGTGAAAAATATGAATTAGAAGGCTAATCTTTTGTCATCTTTGATGTACAGTTTGTTAATTTGAAGCAGCAAAAATGGTCAAGAAGAGCAAAAGTAAGTGCGTCATGATAAAGCTGGATTCCTTCTTCTTTTCTTGCACTGCTTAAGTAGGGTATATGTAACTAATATGGTTCCATAACGTAGAGAGTAAGAGCAAGAGGGTGTCCTTGAAGCAGAAGTACAAGGTAATCAGAAAAGTAAAGGAGCACCATAAAAAGAAAGCCAAGGAGGCAAAGAAATTGGGGCTGAACAAGAGAAAGAAGGTGGAGAAGGATCCTGGAATTCCTAATGACTGGCCCTTCAAGGAACAAGAGCTGAAAGCACTTGAGGCTCGTAGAGCTCGTGCTATTGAGGAGTTGGAGCAGAAGAAAGCTGCTAGAAAAGAGAGGGTAATTTTCTGTTTTCGTTAATTTTGCAAAATAATTGTATGCTAATCAATCCTTTCATCATAATGTGTGTAGCAAAAAAGTGTTCCTTTGATGCCTGTTATTGCAAATACTGAATTTTGAAGCTGTACCCCTTTATTCTATATATTAATCTAATTGAACAGATGTCCATTGTGCTTGACAGTCTCAGAGGAGAAAAATGGGTCTGTCTGAGGATGAAGTTGCAAACTTGGCCTCTGTAGCAGCTGAGAAAGAGCATGATTTTGCAAATAAGAGAACCACAGGAGCCACTGTTACATCAAAAAATCATGGTGAGTTCGATAGAATTATCATTGACGTCATCCTTGATTATTAAATTATTACTTGTGCCCAGTTATTAAAATGTAAACTTGTAGTGTTTCTCATCGACTGCAAAATCCCATAGATCATTCTGAAAGAGCATTCTACAAGGAGTTGGTGAAAGTTATAGAAGCATCAGATGTGATAGTGGAGGTTCTTGATGCACGGGATCCACTTGGTACACGTTCTACAGATCTGGAAAAGATGGTATTGAAGTCAGATCCCAACAAACGAATTATTCTGCTTTTGAACAAAATAGGTACATCAAATTTATCATCTTGTATTGCATTTTGAGGATTTAAACTAATGCAAATAGTTTTACAACCAATTATTTATTTTGGAAATTGAAAATTTATTTATTTGTTATTCCCCAAATGCATATGCTAGGTAATTCTTATCTTGGAGGCCTTTGTTTGAATCCCTTAGTAACTTTTTTAATAATACAGATCTTGTTCCAAGGGAAGCAATTGAAAAGTGGCTCAAGTATCTCAGACAAGAATTTCCTGCGGTGGCTTTTAAGTGCAGTACTCAAGAGCAAAGATTGAATTTGGGCCGGAAACCTTCAAAAGCTACAAAAGTGAACAATATTCCGCAAACAAGTGATTGCCTTGGAGCGGACAACCTCATAAAATTGTTGAAGAATTATTCTAGAAGTCATGAGGTAATTTTTCCATGTACAATATGTATCTGGAATTTGTTCAGATGTATGAATTAGTATGAGTTGGTTATTCCATCAGTTATATGAACTATCTCATCTGGCCTCTGAGCTGAAATTTTCATTATTTATGGTACTTATCTTATGCTTATGCCGTACATGCTTCTGTGAAACAGTTTATTTGTACAGAAAATAAATCATATTTGCCATATATCATGAGATAATTTCTTTTGTGATATGAGAGTAGGTTATTTTCCTGATGTCATTGCTACACTCATTAGCATCTATCTCCTCAAAAAATGAAGCTACAAATATGAAATGTTTTTTAATTCTATATGAACTTTCTCCTGTGGCACTTGGTATTTTAAGCTGTGAAGAAGTTCTTGTCTTAATCAAAGTCGTACCCACCACTAGTAATGCGATTTGCATGTCATATGAGCTAATAGTTGCAATATCTTTCTCTCTCTCAAAAAAAGAACGTTGGCGACACTGAGGCAGTCGAAATATTATCATCCATTCTACACAAAAAGAAACAAGTTTCATATTGTTACCGCCAGGAAATTTCAACTTTAAAAGTTGATTAATCTTAAGAGCAAGCTTGTATGCATTCTGTCTTCTTATATTAATGAGCTGAACAATTATTTTATCTTTTTTTTTACTCATTATTGACTTTGAGATTTTATTCAATTCTGCATCATAGTTCTTATTTCACTATCCGCAATTGCTTACTTCATGCTATTCAAAGTAATCTTTGCATTTAGTGTTTGATATTAGTTTGTGATAATTTCTTAGTAATAGCTGGATGTGTGAGACATACATGCAATTTTCATTTTTTCAGACGTGGAGTAGAGCATTAATCAGATTCTCATATTGTCAAATTTTATATTGTGGAACACGTCTAACCTATCCTTTTTTTTCAACATTTTTTAGTTTTCTATGAAAATTCTTATTGTTTGTCCTGTTTTCCAATTGTTGCCATATTTGTTTTGAGTTTGATAGTGATATGTTTCTGTTTTGAAATCCTTATCAACTTTCACTATGATTCAACAGCTTAAATTGTCAATTACCGTGGGTATTGTTGGACTTCCTAATGTTGGTAAAAGCAGCTTGATCAATAGCTTGAAAAGATCACATGTAGCAAACGTTGGTGCCACTCCAGGACTAACAAGGTCAATGCAAGAAATTCAGTTGGATAAACATGTAAAGCTATTGGACTGCCCCGGTGTCGTGATGCTGAAATCCAGTGAGAATGATTCTTCTGTAGCTCTTCGCAACTGCAAAAGAATTGAAAAGTTAGATGATCCAGTCACCCCAGGTAAATCTATGAAAAAAGTTAGTTGATACCATTCTGTTCTGCGATATGAGTTGAACTTGTGTTCCATATTCTGAAGTTGTGAATTAGACAGGAATGATGGTTAGCATGAAATATTTTTGTCGTAAAGTGATTGAAGTTTAACATCTTATATACATAATCATATCCTATTGAATCTTGGGTTCTTTATGAAATCTTGTAGTTAAGGAGATCCTCAAACATTGCCCAGCAGAGAGGTTGATGTCTTTGTACAAGTTGCCAAGCTTTGATTCAGTTGATGACTTCCTTCAGAAGTTGGCAACAGTTAGGGGTAGGCTAAAAAAAGGTGGAATAGTGGATACAGATGCTGTTGCAAGGATTGTTCTGCATGATTGGAATGAGGGTATGGATCTCATATTTGCTGTAATATAACATTTTTGAATGGAGCTTACTTAGATACTACTTTGTTCAGGTAAAATACCATACTACACACTGCCCCCGAAGAGAGAACATGCAGAGAATATCGAAACAGTGATTGTTTCAGAATTTGGCAAAGAATTTGACGTTGATGAAGTTTATAAGAATGAAAATTCTTTTATTGAAAGCCTAAGATCAATAGATGATTTTCGCCATATGGAAGTTCCTCCTGGTTCTCCAATTAAATTCGATGAGAATATGTTGGAAGAGGTCCGGTCCCTATCCTCTTCTGTTTTTCAGCATGCTGTTTTTCCTTGAAAATACGCCATTCTACTTTCTGTTTCCAGGATAACTATCCCGTAGTTTTGCAAGTTACAATCAAAATGTGAACCCAATTACCTATATCAGCCCTTAAAAAGCGATATCAAGACTTTCATCATCAATCCCTCCTGTACTAATCATGTGTAATGCTTTGATTTTCACCCTAAAAAAATTATTATGCTTTTTTGATGTTCTGCATTGTAGTCATCTCTATTGTTTCTGTCATTCTTATTTTAATGTTCTTTCAAGAGGATTATTTTACTATTTTTTTGGTGCAAAATTATATTACTTTTGACAGGTCCACTGCTTTTGACTTGTGCTGTATGACATTTTTATCTTGTCATTTTTATGACTCATTTGCTAATTGCTATTATCAAGTACGAAATCCATATATGATTCAATGACATCACTCTTTGGTTTAAGTGGTTTTTTGTATGATAAGGTAATTTATTTGTTTACAATCCAGTTTACTTGCATTTTCCTTATCCTTTTAGGATGTATGTTTTAGATCTTGTTATGCCTGCTTGACATCTCTACTCACGAGACTGTGATATCATAAACAACAAACATTAAACCTGTCTACAAAGGTTGATGGATGCATAAACATCTTCAAAATTTATTGTCTTTCTAGGTTTTGCTTCAAGGAATTCAATCTCCAAGTAGGTTGCTTTGGAAAGTCTTTTTGTTTCCTGGATTCATAGATAGTTTTATGTTACTCAAAACAGAATTATAATTGACATTGTTTGTTTTTCTTCCATCTTCGGTCATCCTGACATTCTTCTTTAATCCTTGTTCATTGCCTTTCCTTTGTGCAATTTAATCCTTTATTAATTGTCCTTGATTTGTTGGCCATCTAGATTTTGACTATTAGAAACTTTGTCTATCTAGTAGTACTGGAGGACCTACATTTGTTTTTCCACTTTTATGAATGCAATTATCATAATGGAGTAGGAACAACTTGTTCTCTAAAATTCTCTTTAATTATCCTAGTTTGAACCTCTTCTTCTTTACTTTTCTTTCTTTCGCGAAACGTTAACTGTGGGTTTGCTCTTTCGGTCCTTATTGATAATGACAAGGTGCACTTCGGGAAGTTTTTTGTGATTCCGTTCAACCTAATTTTTTTAACTAGTTGTGCTTTGAGCTTGAATAGTGAGTCCCAGTGATTCTTCGGCTTGACTTAATTGTGTACTAAGGTGTACTGCTAGAAATGAATAAGGCAATACATTGTGTTTCATATTTATCCTAATAATACAAGTACGTAACCTAGGATTTGCATTGACTATTGCCTTCTCTTTTCAGGATAATTTGAAACAAACTCAAGTCTCTGCATCTGAGGAAGTCACAATGGCTTTTGATGATGGTAAAGATACTAAAGAAGCAAAGCATGACAACCCTAGCGGGCAAAATGATAAGCTATATACTGCTGAAGGCATACTAGATCCACACAAAAGGAGAGCAGAGAAGAAAAAGAGGAAGGCACAAAAAATAAATTCAATGAATGACATGGACGCGGATTATGATTTCAAAGTTGATTATCAAATGAGAGATCTGCCATCTGACAATGAAACTGGCGATGGTGGAAGTGATGGTGAATGTAAAACTAATGAAGAGGCTCCAATGGATGGAGTTGAGTTGGACTGAGGAAATCAGAGGCTCCGATGAACGGAATTGAGACTCAGGAAATTAGAGGCTCCGGTGAATAGAGTTGAGTTGGACTATGGAGAAATGAAAAATAACGTTGATGCATGTTATGCTCTGGGGTTTCATACCTTGCCACAAAGTCTAGCAAACTATGTGGTCTGGTCCCAACTGGCTGCAGATCAGCTGTTCCAATGAGAAATAGAGAGCTTATTTACCACTGCTGGTAACATGTGCTTGAAATCATGCGACATACAAGTTTTGTTTATTTTCTTTGCCCAAATTCTTGAGTAGCAGAAAACTTTTGTAGTTGATAGTTGAAGACTAGAATATTTATAGATTTGCTACCTCTGGGGATGAACCCAAGTTAGTTCTGCGATTTCGCGTGTCGTCGTTATATGCCAAAATGTTAATTCTCTGGGCCTCTATAAGCTTCTGAATGCCTTTTGTTTCATGAATCGCCGTCGATGTGTATATGCACTACACCTTATAGAGAAGAATCCTCGGCTCACTCTTATCAAGCTCTCCCTTTTTCCAGCCCTAGTCATTACCAACGCCCTATTGACAAAACCCCAACCTGATATAATTTTTAGCTGTAGAAAGAAACCATGTTGACGTTCGTTGGAAGATTTCGACTCTCGAGTAGAAAATCCATCACCACTTCCCGTCTTGCAGGTTGTTCTATTCGTTAACGCTAAGCCTTAATGCGTTACATATCTACCTTTAGTTAATGAGCAATCAAAACTGGAGACATCGTGGATTCAAGTCCATATGGGATTTTTTATGCAAAGCGCGGAGATCACACAAAAGAAAAAAATTACAGGCATTAATATTTAAAATGGGAACAGGTACTTACAACTTTTCAGTAAGGTGGATAATATTGCTGGCGGAAAAAGAAAACGAGGATAGAATACAGATAATTATTCTATTCGCTTTAGGAAGAATAAATTATTTCACCAAAATGGTGGAACAAATTATCACTAAAAAATTCAGTGATGATCCAATGCATATGCGAAATGTAAGATGCGTAGCAAAACATAACAATAATATGTGTTTACACCATTCTTGGAGAGAAGAAAATGATGAAACACAAGAAAGATGGAGCACTTCTATTTCATATTCCCACACACACAAAAGAGTGTTTGAGATTGTTTTTATAGTTAGCGTATAGAGGAAAAACTTGTAATAACTTGCAATTAAATCTATAAAACTTATACAGTTTCTATCACAACCCCTCAAGTTGGATTTTTATGAACATTTAAAAGACCCAACTTGGAAGACAAAATTTGATGTTGAGCAATGCCGAGTCCCTTCGTGAGTATATCTGCAAGTTGTTCCTCAGTCTTGACATGTGTTTTGATCAATCCTCGCTCAATCCAATCTCTAATGAAATGACAATCAACTTCTATATGTTTAGTCCGTTTATGATAAATTGGATTCGCTGCTATATGCAATGCAGCTTCGTTGTCGCAATATATAGCTATGGGTTTGGAAATTTGAACACCCAATTCAGAATACAACCTCTCTAGCCACACAACTTCAGAAACTACAATGGCCATGCTCCTATATCATGATTCAACCGAAGACCTTGAGATTGTTTGCTGTTTTTTTGACTTCCAGGCAACCAATGAACCTCCAACTTTGATGCAATACCCAGTGGTTGATCTCCGAGTATTTATACAACCTGCCCGATCTACATCACAATAAGCCACCATTGTGTTATCAACTGTCGCTGTAAACAATATGCCTTTTGATGGTTCTTTCTTCAGATACCTGACTATTCTCATTGCAGCATCTAAATGTGACCTCTTAGGTTGGTGCATAATCTGACTTAAATGTTGTACAACAAAAGAGATATCAGGTCTACTCATCGATAAGTATATTAACTTGCCAATCAACCTTTGATAACTGCCTTCATATGAAAGTAATTGTTCTTGAGCTTCCTTGTTGAACTATCTATCATACTTAGCTGTTGTGAGTTTTAAGTTTTGTTCAAGAGGCGTATCTGCTACTCTAGCACCAGTTACTCCTAATTGAGCTATGCGATCTAGTGTGTATTTTCTCTGTTTAAGAAGGATGCCTTTGTCTGATCGTAATACTTCTAGACCTAAGAAGTATTTCAACTCTCCCAAATCTTTGATTTTAAAGTGTTGCTGCAAAACTTTTCTTGCTTCTTCAACCGGAACTTCATTGTTACCAGTCAAAAGTATGTCATCTACATACACCAACAAAACTACAATCTCTTAATTTGATTTTTTTATAAACAATGAATAATCTAACCTGCTCTAATCAAACCTTGAATTATTTAAGGTTTGAGTCAACTTGATGTTCCACTGCCTTGAAGCTTGTTTCAATCCATATAATGATTTGAGCAATCTACAAACCTTGGTTGGCCCCTCCTGATTGCGAAAACCCAATGGAATATCCATATATACCTCCTCAAATAATTCCCCATTTAAGAAAGCATTGTCGATATCTAGATGATACAAAGGCCAATTGAATTGTGCAGCAACAGAAATCATAGACATGATGGTAACAATCTTGGCTACTGGTGAAAAAGTTTCTTTGAAGTCAACACCTTGTTTCTGGGTGAATCCTTTAGCAACCATCCTGGCTTTATACCTCTTTACCTCATCATTAGCCTTGAGTTTGTCCATTTACAGCCAATAGATTTTTTGCCAGCAGGGAGATCCACAATTTCCCAAGCCTTATTTGATTGTAGAGCACTCATATCAGCTTTCATGGCATATCCACAAGGGATCTATAGAAGCTTCATGAAAAGATTGAGGTTCATGTATAATATTGAGGTTGGAAAGAAAATATTGATAATTTGGTGTCAAATGAGTATAAGAAACATAATTAGAAATGGGATGAATTGTGGAAGAAGCAGCTGTATTTGAATCAGTAATAAATCTTTAAGCCAAGTTGGTTTTCTGATATTTCTCTTGGGTCTGTCAGAAATAAGAGTATCAATATGTTTAGCGGGAAGTAAAGTATCAGAAAAAAAGGAGCAGACAAAACTATTTCTGAATTGGCAGTGAAGTAGTAGATGGTGATATAACAGTATCAGAAACACTTTCAGGAAGTGTGTGGACAGGTAAAAAAGGATCTTCTTGTGAATCAGAAACAATAATGTCAACGACTGCATGTTTATGACACAAATGTTGAAAAGGAAACTCACTCTCATGAAATTCAACATCTCGACTAATAAAGATAGTATCGGTATCCAAATTCAGAAGTTTGTACCTTTTTTGTGTGGAAGAATATCCAAGGAATATAGAGGGTATTGCCCTTGCAGCAAACTTATCATGAACTCCAACATTAGTGGCATAACACTTGCAACCAAAAACCTTGAAATGTTTTAAAGATGGGGATGAACCAAAAAGCTTTTCATAAGGTGAGATATTATTTAAGACTGAGAGAGGCAAATTATTGATTATATGTGCAGCCACTAAAACACAGTCTCCCCAAAAATTCAATTGGTGCGGAAGCCTGAAATCTAACTGCTCTTGTCACCTCAAAAAGGTGTTAGTGCTTCCTCTCGACAACACCATTCTGCTGAGGGGTGTTGACACAAGTAGTTTGGTGCAAAATTCTTTTAGCAGAAAAGAAATCTCGACATAGGTTGCTAGTGAACTCACTGCCATTGTCTGAACGTATCACTTTAACCTTTTTAGCAAATTGTGTCTTTGCCAGGATAATGAACTATTTAAGGTATAATGGTGCATCACTCTTGAGTTTTAACAAAAAAATCCATGTCATTTTACTAAAATCATCAATTATTGTTAAAAAATATTTATGTCCATCATATGTTGATGACTTATAGAGACCCCATATATCTGTGTGAATCAATGCCAAATGAACTTTAGAAATTGTATTACTCAATTGAAACGGAAATATGGTTTGCCTAGACATATGGAAAATCTCACAATGACATTTATTAACATGAATGTTAATATCAAGTTCATTGATATACTTGAGTTTTTCAAAAGGTACACGACCTAATCTTTTATTCCATAGTAAAAAAATCATTCCCTACACCTACAACAACAACAACATGATCAAGATTCCTCAACTTTTATTGATGATGATTATTTGTAGAAATACTTCTGAAGCTCTTGAGTCCAATAGGTAATACAAGCCTCTTTCCTGCTTACCAATCCCCATGACAATTCATTGTAGAGGTCCTGAAAAATATAGAAATGAGGATAAAATGTAACTGTGCAAACAAAATCTTTTGTCAACTTTGAGACATATACTAAATTATTCTTAAAGTCTGTTATGTATAGAACATTTTCCAGCTTTATTCCTGACGACACTTCATATGACCCAGTATGTGTTACTGTTGAAGTAGTCCCATTGGGCAATTTAACTTTCTGAATTGTAGGCAGTAATGTCACTTTGTGTAACAAATTCAAATTGGAAATCATGTGATCTGAGGCGGCTGTGTCAACTATCCATTTAACCTTTGAAGTAAACTTATTTATACCTGCCATATTAGCTGAGATCTCATTATCATGTTCTTTGCTTAACAACTTCAAGATTTGCTGATACTGATCTCTAGTAAGTTGAGGTTGTTGGACATTTGATGTTTCTGATGAAGTGGCATAATCTGTAACTGCTGCATTGCTAGCGGAAGACAAAACATTATGTGAGACTGGATCACTTTTGTTCTTATTAAACTTGAAGTTCGGCGGAAATCCAATAATCTTGTAACATTGTGCTCGAATGTGCCCTAGTTTATGACAATAATCACATATGACATTTCTATTCGTCTTCTGTTTTGATTGTTGTTGGGTCATTATATTAGCTGCTAGTAAGCCAACATTTGTTGCTAAGAATCCTGCTGAATTGATCAACCCTCAGAAAGAATTAGAACCAATATTTTTCCTTTGTTGTTCTTCCTCTATGAGCATGCAGTATGCTTGATTTACAGATGGTAAAGGACACATCAAGATGATTTGTGATCGTACGGCTGCATATGTCTCGTTCAATCCATTAAGAAACTGAAATAACTTCAGTTGTTGGAAATACTGAGTGTTATCAGGATTTGGAATCCCTAAGGAAGGAATCATACCAAACAATTCTTCCCAAAGGAATTTAACTTTGAGTAATATTCTGTGATTCCTTGAGCACCCTGTGAGACTATAGAAATTTCCCGGTGCAGATGATAAACTCTAGTTCCTCTGACTGAATTAAATCTTTCTTTCAAAGCATTCCAGACTAGAACTACATCGGACTCATACGCATTTCCTCCAACCAATACATTAGAAATTGTCCCAATTATCCAAGAAACTACCAGGGCATTGCATCGACGCCATTGGAATTCCAAGGAATCACCATAATGTTCTAATTTACAAGAACCATTCATGAAACCTAGTTTGTTCTTGCCAAGAAGAGCATTTGCTATTGCTTTACTCCATTTTGAATAATTTTCAGATCCAGTTAGACGAATTGAAACTAGAATCAATCCAGGTGAATATGATGGATGAAGGAAAAAAAGGACGTGTATGATCAAGTGCTAAAACTGCTGTCAAAATCGCAGATTAAGAAGAACTTGAACTTGCCATGATGAATCAAGTAATCTTGATGAAGATTTTTCTAAGAATGGCTCCAAGAACGACCAGAAACTTGTGATAAACTCAGAAAACCAGAAGAACTTCAGGAACAACCAAGAAAACTAGAAGAACTCCAGGAACGATTAGAAACTTTATCAGATCTCGAAATACCACATTTATCCGAGTCTTGAGAAAGAAATCTTACATATCCTTGAATGATTGTTACCAGTTCTTCTTCCTAGTTAATCAATCCGCTTGCTGCTCGAAAAAAATCCTTTGATTCCTCCGTAGCTCTGATGCCATGTTAAAGTGCGCGATGTGATGATCCAAGGCATATGCGAAATGTAAGATGCGTGGCAAAACATAACAGTAATATGTGTTTACACCATTCTTGGAGAGAAGAAAAGGATGGAACACATGAAAGATGGAGCACTTCTATTTCATATTTCCACACATGCAAAAGAGTGTTTGAGGTTGTTTTTATAGTTAGCGTACATAGGACAAACTTGTAATAACTTGCAATTAAATCTATAAAACTTATACAGTTTCTATCACTATTCACGAGATTAATTTTTTGTAAATACTAAATGTGCCCTTGCAGTTTTAGTGAGTGTTTGGTGAATTAAGGTGGAATAAACTCTTATTGCACCATTTGTCCTTTAGCTAAACAGGACCCTAAGTTCCTATTTTGATGGTTCAGAATCTATATTTAGTTATGTCATTATATTTTCGTTGACGAATTATTTTAGAAACAAATAATTTTACGTTAAATTTTATCGAATCAAAATATAAAATATAATGTATTAAGTGAAAAGTTACAAAAATTAGTTATCTAATGTTATTTTTATCTTATCTTAGTAATTTCTCTTCTTATGGATTAATTTATGTCGAAAAAAAAAGGTCTTACTATAATTTCTAAAAACATCAAAAGTTTACAAAATACCCGAACAAGCCAAGGCCACTAATACTGTCTGTGATACTGTAGATATGGTGGACCAAATGAATGGACCCATGTAAACGTCAGAAGACTTTCTTGATCATCCCATATCTCAAATTTGGCTTGATAACACTAAGAAAGTTTGCAAATTGTTTATCTTCGGCATAACAGAGGATTTCACCCATTTTGACATGGCATCACAAAATTTTCTTGTACGGGCTGTACTATGAAGTATAGGATCCAACATGTGAGCTGAAAAATGATCGTATGCACGAGTCATTTAACAAGCTTCATCTTTTCAATTCCAAGTTTCCAGCCAGGATTTCTGTTAGAGAAGCCACATTGGGGTTATATGTCCATCTAGGTGTGAGGGATCATCGGTAAATAAAAATGACAAATGATAGACCGCTGATTGTAGGCACAACTTTTATCTCATCATGATATAATGAACAACAGGTTCTACTGATGGATGTTACTCGAACTGAATGGTCAGCTGGACCAGTTATAAAAATGGCGAGTGTTTGGGTGCCAATCCACAATTGTTATTGCAGCACTATGAGGCAGTGCCCGCAATCCATGTTATAAGGTACGATGGTTATGGTCATTATAGAGATTATTTTGATCATCATTATGAGATGATCGTTGAAGTCATCAAAATGACCGTTCGACAAGGGCGGAGTGCAGCATACATATGGCCACTATAACTAATCATGGACGCGTGTAAGGAGCCCCACCGCATAGACGAATTCTATCTTTCTCTCACTTTTTTTTTTCATTAGTATCAGAGCTCAAGATATCTTTTTCTTTCATGGAGGCGTGCAAAGAGACAAAGTGTTGGGTGCCAATCCACACTTGTTATTGCAGCACTATGAGGCAGTGTCCGCTGTCCACTCATATGACCTTGCACCTAATGTAAATTGTCAAGGACACATTGAATTCAACGTCAAATTGACACCAAACCAGTGGAGAAAAGGAAACTTTAAAGAGTGGTGGTTACCTGGTAAATAGGAGATCTAACCAAGCCTGATGTCACCACCAACCTCTTGCCATTAGAGTCCAGTGATATCTCATGCAGTCATGCCTACATGTCTTCAAACTCTCGGGAAAGCAAAACCTATTGGTCGAAAGAAATATCAAGTCCTGAATCAACACAATCGCCTCAGCAATGAAAATGATCATTTTAATTGTACTTTGTTTATAACGGCGTGGTTGCTGTTAAGTGAAATAGGCGAGAGAGATAAATCACAGCGAAGACACAAAAATTCAATGAGGTTCATTCTTAATTGAATTACATCCTCGAACGACATTTTTCTTTAATGTGAAAAATAGTAGATGAGATGCTAAATAATTCAAACCCTAAGGAGTTTATATATATACTCCCAATACAAAATAAGAATACGAAGCTCTAAGGTTGTCTAGGCCCTGAGACAACTTCGCCGCCTCCAAACAATCGAACAAATATGATGCACATGAGATCATATGAGTTTATCAGTGAGTTAAGATTTAAAGCATTATCAGCATTATCAACAGTTGCATTACGTGAAAAGCTCCTGTTAACTGATAAGCTTTCTTCTGAAACATATCACATATGTGGTCTAATTGAACTATGTTGATTAAGAGGTTATCGAAAATATATAATAAAACAGTCTAGAATGAAGCAAATATAGAGTTAATAGGTTCATTACACATGACCGTGATACTCTCATCCTAAAGATCTCTGTCAAGAGGGATCTAGTGTCAAATGAATAAGTTACTTTCAAATAAGAGTCGCATGACCAATTGTAGCCATGCTGATTTAAATAATTCAGATTGACCATGAATATTGTATGGAATATGAAATTACTAGTACTCATAAACGCAACTTTATTATCACATGATTTCCACCTCATCTAACCTAGAGAATGCAAAAGAAATTATATCAATAAGGATTCACACAGTAAATTTCTGAATTCCACACTTAATTTCAATGATCGGAGACCAGCACCAGAAAACTGAATACTTATCCATCCATAAAAAAAATACATGAATCCTGTTAGTATTGTAAATTATAATACCTACTACAATCCCGGGACTACAGGACATGACCTTGGTTACAAAAGCTCCATTAAAAAATCTGCAACAATTATATAAATATGGCATTATTAATATTCCAAAAATACCATACAAGCAAGAGTCGTGCTATTATTTTTTCTTGATTATTAATATATTATTGTAATTATCATTTTGAGAAGGACATGGCATTTGTCCATTCAACATACATCCAGCAATAAACTTAATACTTGAAGACTCGCTATCCAAACGAGATATATTAAAAACTAAATTATGATAGATCAATTCACAGACAAGAGATAATTATGATGCTATATAATAAGAACCTTGAGGGTTTAAGATGCACAAGGCAGGGAAGCACCATTACAAAAATTAGTTAAGAGCAATGAAACACCGTCCCATCAGAACCCATACTGAAGATGTTCGTCTTATCAGGTCCAAATAGCACCTTTCATATAGTTGAGTCATGGGCAGGCCATCCTGTAATTTGCAGGCCAGCAGACATGTCTTTCACTGGTTAAGGAACTAGCTACCAGAAAAAAAGGTAGTTCATTTCTCAGTAACTAGCAGAAATCTTGATCTTCCTCTAACCAACATAAACTACAGAAATTTGATTTCCACAAGAATGCATCCAGAAGAAACAATTTTTTTGAATAAGATTAAGCAATAAACCCTTAAATTTAATCATAACTATCCAGATAATAATACTTACAACTATAGATCAAGCCAAAAGGTCATGTTCATCTAGTTCGACTTAATCCAATCAACTAACCACTTGGGATTAGTATCTGGACCATCTCGCTCTTGTTCTTTCGGTTATAGATTCTCCTGGATCACATCATCTTCTCGTTCAAATTTGATTACATCTAATTCAAAATATAAGGGAGGCAGTTCTTGGAATAAAAATAAAACCCTAACAAAGAAAGGTTGGCATGAGGCAAAGATGGGAGATTCCTAGATATGTCCTATTGACACAATAAAATCATCGAACAAAAGGTTTTGTTTAGGGAGCTCCATGGGTTATTGCCTTGAATTACAGATTGCTCTAGTGGCTTCTTGAAGGTTCACATGCTTGTAAGTGCTACATATTCCAAATTACAATGAAATAGCTTAGTGGCGTAAAGGGAAAAAAACAAAAACAATTCAACATTGAACTTTATTTCTATTAATGGAGACCTCGTACGGACGTACCTACACGATTGAAATAGCCCAATTTGGTTTCAACTATTGCAAAAAATTAAAGAAACCTCTGCAGTATAGGATTAATAGAGAAGCTGATCAAATGAAAACATCCCCCAAAAGACCCTCTATTCTACATAAATTAGAAACTGATAATTGGAAGAACTCCACGAAATATAGATAGATTAAATGTGTACTGCCGAAAAATTACCTTAGGAAAAGTATAATTCGATTTGCTTATAACTTATGCTTATAGTATCGATGAGAAGATGTTATTCATTGCCACCTAGTGTGTTCCTTGTGAATCAGAAGGAAAACATGTTGCTATTTTCTTATGCATTACAGAAACTGAATTTACAGAGAATGTGATGGGTAATCACATCCAAAGGCAAGTCTTACCAATGTGCAGCTTCAGCATCTTGACTTTTACTTTTCGCGGGATACACATCTGAACTTTGTTATTCATGTGCCACCTTATAAAGACATCCAGTACTTCCATTGTTTCGTACATTTTTCGGCAATTCTAGCAGAGACAACAATGAGAAACCAATCTACATATAGACGACCATATTAACAAATATCAAGTTCATATATTTTTAACACACCTCAAAGAAATCCACATGCTTGTTAAACTAACAGTTTATATTAATATAAGAAAAAAAGGACACCAAACATGTGAATCATTCCATCTGTTTAAGATGCTGCTAGAACTTTTCCATCATGATTGAAGCAGAGTGAAGTAGTTGCTGGTGGATCTTCACCAAGAGGAAGGGCTGACTTCAAATATATAAAAGCAAAAAAGATGAATAAACAACCCACAGGAATCAGACCGAATAAGTGAATCTATTTAAGCAACATAGTATATACATACCATGGACTTCCATGCTTTCATGTTCCAAGCCGTCAATGAGGCAAAACCCAAGTTGTCAAGATTATTAAAGCCATTCTTGTGAAATGTTATGAGAAAACCAATCAGCTTATCTGGAAAAAAGGCATAAATATTGAAAATAGATAAGAATCACAATTTCAAGAGAAAGTTGTTAACTTATACTCCCAAAATTTAAAAAAAAACCTGCAAATAAATAAAACAATATAAGGGAACATAGTAAATGTAAATACCCAACTTTTCAAATTCCAAAAATGTCCTCGTAACAAACTCAAATCCAGGATCCAAATAAATCCCTCAAATCAACATTCACTATTATTCCTCCTTTTGGTCGTCCATTTCTCCTAGTCGCGCTAATCTTCCCCTCTCTCCTGTCCTCTCCCTCAGTCAAGGTGAGTTGTGATGTTTTCCCTCAACTGTGATGCACATTGCCTAATTGGGAAAATTGCAGGATAATGTGAGATTGGACAAAGGACGGAGGAGCGACATCCAGGAGAAGGATCGTCACCGAGGGACAGAAGGACGGATTGAAGACGAATGAGACTTTTAAGCGTATTGGCTATAAGATGTGTCTCGTTGGCGGATCTCCTATAGATATAACGCTTTAATAGACGAGCATGTCTAAGGATTCTCCCTTTTTTTGTGTCTTTGAATGTCCAATCATATATTATTCAATAGCTTTCCAGTTTACATGCATATATTTCCATTTATCTATCGAGTGCTCATATTAGATAGGAAGTTCACTCGATTATTCATATATTCAAGTCTGCAAACTGTACAAATAAAAATATAACTGGCCTGATGTCATGTTTCAAATATTGAAAATTTTGTCGTCATCGTAGCCGTGCCTGTAACCGCAACATCGTCACGGCATGTGACCCGCAAATCGTGATACGATGCATTCAATCATGGTTGTGACACCCACGTCACGGCCCGTGACCGTCACATCATGAAACTGCAGTGTTCGGTCATGGTAGTGACACCCAATCCACATTCCGTGATCGGACAATCGTTAAAATGATGTGTTCGTTCATGGTCGTTGCACCCAAGTCACTGCCCGTGACCAACAAGTCGTGAAAAACTTCCGGTCACGGTCGTGACACCCGAGTCACAACCTATAACCAGTAAATCGTGAAACAATAGCATTCGGTCACGGTCGCACAAGGATAATAAGATTAATGATTATGGTCGCCATGTGTATCATTATGGGAGTCACCGTTTATTGAACATTTTATACCGTTGGGGCCGGTGGTTTAATTGCAGCGACCATTTTGCTCTTGTTGCGTGGATTGCTCCCCATTTTGCAACGAAGAGGATACTCGAGCATCCTTCCCAAGTGGTGGGCATATTGTTGTCGCGGTTGGTACCCCCGCCGATTTATCATTTTGTTATCATGGCAGATCGAAGTGAATATCAAGAGCTCTATACCATCGTAATGAACATAAAGGCATGGTTAAAACACTAATGGGAAAGGCGAACCTAACCACTTATATATCACCTAGTATATTGCAACAAGATGAAGCCTTGTAAAAAAATGAGTAACACACCAATTTTTGGGAAAAAAATAATAGAGTGATTGCACCATATATGGTTATCTTATCATCATTTCAATGTATTGATACCGGATTTCTAGTCTATCAAATTCAATCAATCTTACTATTATATTCTATCGTCCTTTTCCACTTACTGAAAAAGAAAGTTGATGTAACCTTGGGGCTGGGTTTGGCAACCAAAACCAGGGCCTGGTTCTGATTGGTTCCAACGAACATAACTAGAACTGGACCTTAAAACCAAAGTGCCTAGAACCTCGGGCAACGCATGGGAAGCTCGTGGTTCGCACCATGCGGTTCCGCCAAATTAGTGGAACCGCTCGGTTCTGCAACAACACCCTTTTTATTTTTATGCCCTCCTCGTAACCCACCCTTTCCTCGACATTTCTTACCCTCTCTTTCTTCTCTTTCTCCCTCTCTTCCTCCATTGTGAGCCCTCATCCGAGCGATCTTCTCCAGAGATCTCAACTTTCCTCCACTAGCTAGCTTCTTCATCTTTGGTTCCAGTCGTAGGTAAGTAGATCTGGTTGTCGGTGTCATTTTTGTGCAACCACAGGTTTCCCTATTCAGATTTTCATGGTTTTCCCTTTTTTTTTGCCCTAGGTCAACAATGCGGTGGATCCACATATCGCAATCTTTGGATCCGTTGACTTCGGTCTGCTTGTTTAGGCGAGGTAACTCTTTTATCTCTCTCTCTCTCTCTCGTCTCGTTTCCTTGTTTTCCTCTTTGTTCTTCTCCACCCTCCATCTTGTTGTTGGGCGATTATAGTCTCCTTTGTTTTTCTCTAGGCATGTGCTGCCCATAACTTGCTATTTCTCTATTCTTCACCTGCTGCCGCTAC
Organism: Pontederia paniculata; assembly: GCA_001647135.1. NCBI lineage: Eukaryota > Viridiplantae > Streptophyta > Magnoliopsida > Commelinales > Pontederiaceae > Pontederia > Pontederia paniculata. Next base: position 35,659 of record LTAE01001386.1, on the reverse strand, counting down.
TCATATGCATCACTCGAAATTGGCCAGCTGCCACATGATTGCTAACGAGGAAAGGTGCCTGATGCAACTTGTAGTGATTGTTCAATATCCGAGAATTTTTTTTTCACTTTCAAATTTTTCTTTGTTGCCGCATGAAACAAATGAAGGGAGATAATTATGAAGTGTTAAAAATAACAATTATGTTTAAAGTTTGTGATATATATGCCGTTATGGATAACATCGTTAGTTGATTGCTTAGTGTTGTCTGACGACTTCTGTTTTTATGGATAATTTGGAAATGTAGCTGACTGTTTTAAGACAACTTAAAATATGCTATTACTGGTGCAGTAACTATTTCATTGCACTACATATATAAGTATCTTTGTTTCATATTTTCCTTATTATCATTATATATAAGTCATGATCAGCAATGCATATAGGAAGTATCCAATTAGCTTATTTATAAGTTTACAACTGATTTCACTACTTAGGTTCAACATTGCTTATTTGTTTATGATCTATTTTCCTTCTAAACCATTTATATGTTTTTGGAGACTGTGTTACTGTTTATATAAATTAGTTTACAATAATTATGTGTACATTATTTGTTAATTTGGGAAATAGTGTGTTAGGCTAGCCAGGTGGCTTTAACAATTGTGTAATTGACCAATGTTTGACCTTATATACTTATTTGTGATAAATGTAGTGATGCATCCGAAAAAGGATAAGGGAAAGGGGAAGGAGATTGAGAATGAGATACCAAGGTCTAATAAATGGAGTCCTGATATGGACGAGATTTTTTAGGCTTTAATGATTCAGGAAAATGTGGCCGACTTTTTCAAGAATAGTGTGTTTCATCCTGAAGTATGGAAGCATATGAGAACAAAATTCAATGAGAAGAGTGGACGGAAAATGGAAATAAGTCATCTTAAGAATCATTTGAAATTGATGAAAAGGAATTATGGCCGAGTAATATCATTGTTGAACAAAGTGGATGGGGTTGGGATCCACAAAGGCATATGGCAGTGCCGTCTGACCCCTCAACGTGGGATGAGGCCATTACGGTGAATATTTTTTTAGTATAGTATGTGAGTAAAAATAATTGAGTCATGGTGGATAACTAACTTATGTTTTAATTTACAACAGGCCGATCACAATCTTTCAAAAATCTGAGACAAGAGCTTCTCGTATCTTGATGACTTCACATTTTTGTTTGCCAAGAATATTGTCATAGGAAAGAAAGCATGCATTAGTAGAAATCCTCTGCCGTTGGAAGAGGGATCAGGTAGTTCTGATGACAACATCATAGACATGACAGTGGGAAATGAGCCAATAGACATGACCATGGTAAATGTTGTACATAGTGCTGCCTCGACAAACTGCATATCCTTTACAAACCCTCTCCCACCCATTTTGCATCCGAGTTTCAAGAAGGAGATAACACCGAAGCCTACCAACAAACCACCTCATCCGGAAAGAGATATAGGGAAGGGTCGACCCCCTCTACTGCAAGGAAGAAGAGAAACAAAGATGAGACATTGACATTTCTTGCGAAATAGGGGTCTGAGAGCTACAATTGATTAAAGAGATTGTTAAAGGAAAATAGAGCAATCATATGGCACGTGCGGAAGAGTGTTTGGCTATTTTAGATGAAAAGATTCCCAACATTTGTAGCGAAGTTCATTTGGCGACTGATAGGACATTGATTGATGAGAAAGAGCAATCGCAGATGTTGGTACACCATTGACATTAGTACATATGTGCGCGAAGGTGTCGACCAATTTTAGGCTCTTTCTGAATCACTCTTTCAGTGAAATCGGATAATGGTTATTGAGGAAGTGCACTGATGAGAAAATGTTGCATGGTTGGATATCTGATGCGCTTAAAAAAATACACCATCAAGAACTCCTTCCAACTTTGCTTATCAAGGTTCTACCATGTCATTCGTGCCAAACCCCTCGCCCATGCAACTAAATATGAGTTATGGTACTGAAATGCCTTATCCAATGGAATTTTACATGCAATACATGCAAGCTGACTTCGCTACACATGCCCACATCTAGTTATGTATCAAACCCGTTACCCATTCCTAGATCTACAACAAAATATGCATCTCGATGTTTCATTTCTCCTCGAACAATTAAGGTCCGATCATCTTCTAGTGATGATGATGTATGAGGATTGCATGGAGACAATTAGAAGGTGTTTTTGCTAAGTGGCTTCGAAACTTACTGCCTACTACTATATGTTTTTTAAGCTTAGTTTATGTTGTTACGCTTACTAGGAAGTTTGGAAGACAATTAAATGTTGTTGTAACTATATCTATTACTTTTTGTCTGTACCTGATATGTATTATGCTTAGTTATGTGTGCAACGAATCAAGTGTAACACCCCCGATTCATTCAAGAAATTATTCGCTTTGGACTCATACGACTCGCACGAATTTAAAACGCGTCTTGAATGATAAAATAGGATGCTACATATAAGCCCAAGACCACCTCCGTGTTTTGTCCATGTGGGACTAACTTTCATTCTCATCATCTTGGGACCTTACAATCTTCTCCGCCTTCGGGGATCAACGTCCTCGTTGAGTCGTCTCGTCCCACATGGTTCAAGTGAGCATGCGAGGTTGGCTCTGATACCTAACTATAACGCCCCCAAAAATACACCCGAACTCAATGTTCGAATATACTTTAGGGAACGTTACTAAACATAAAACATACATATAATCTGGAAAGCTGACTGGACTTAAAACTTGACTTGAAATTTGATAATAAGTAAATTAAACTAGTTGAATGAAAAATAAGAAGAAGAGAATAAGAACTATTATTAAAATTCGGAAGTCTTTTAAAATAAAGTCAAAGCTAGTCTCATAAACAATTGCCAGAAGTTCACTAAGGAAAAGAACTTTATTACCACTCCATAATTCTGAAAAGAAAAGATCAAATTAGACTAGCAAAGCCATGTACAGTCCACTCATCACAAGCATTTGCTGCCACCCTTGCCATCCATAATTTAACCTGTCATTAAGTTCATGCAGGATCAAATACAGGGGAGGCAATTCTCCCATGAGTCTATGAAAACTCAATATGTAAGGCATAATTAACACATCGATATAAAAATCATAATAGCATGAATCATGTACACAAGAACATAGACATAAAGCACATATCATCAATCAAAATCATATGAGTCACAATACATGCCAAGTATCATTCTTTTCTTACATCTTACATCATCTTTATCCTTGGCTCACACATCATATACTTTACTTTCATGATTGAGCATTTGCATACTTCATATCATAAATCATACATCATCATCATCATTATTAATGTTTGCCTCTGAATTTAAGTTCATCGTTACATTTAATGATTTTGTGACTTTGGGTAACTTTACATGAGATCGCTCATATTCGCCCAGGATCAGGATTGCCAAACATGCCCCCTTAGGGGAAGGATGCACGTGAATCCTTTTTGTTGCATGGAGGGGAGGAATCCATACAACATGAACTCTATAGTTTCGCTGCAGCTACACTATGAGTCCCAAACATAACTTATCATAATACTCGTAACATCACTCCCGGCAATCGGCCATAATGGCAACTTATTAAATCTTCTTGTATTTTATTTAATACATAATAAGTGGTACACCTAAGGTCAGGCCATAATGATAAGGTCCATACAACATGACATCAGTAAACATAATTTCTACCATATGATGGTTTGATAGTATCAGAATACAAGATTCTTATTTCTAATCAATCATCTAAATAACATCAATGAGCTGATTAAAGGCAACATGTACAAAAAAATAATGACCTTATGTAAAGGACCAAAACATGATGTATATATACACTCATACGTATAATAAATCCCTTTGCATGAACAGCCATAACATACTTATATCCTTATAATATACAATCTCTATATCGAATTAAGGATTACATGATACCACTATGCAACATTCATATCAAAATTGAAACATCATGCACATCATAATAATAACCAATTAAAGCATTACGTAGAACATCCAAAATAATAACCTTGCATGAGGAATATACCTACTTAATCACCTTGCACAAAGATAACAACATGAAGGAATAGAATATAATCCTCCCTTATCAGCATCTGCTGCTCCTGTCAGCATGCACCAGGACTGCCGCAACAGCACCTTCTGCTGCTGTTAACAGCAGGTGCCAGGTGGCTGCGCCTGGTGCTGGGAAGCAGCGCCTTCCAGCAGGCCTGGCGCATATGTGCCAGGCTGCAGCAGGCACTGCTGCATTGTGCAGCAGCGCCTGCCTGGCAGGTCATGCCTGACGGACGGCAAATGCAGCAGCGCCTGCCTGGCAGGTCGTGCCTGACGGAATGCGCTGCCGCTTTGTGGCAGCGTCTATTCATAAAATAAATAGATAAAATTGCACTAACAATATAATCATGATTTCAAGATTCGATCAAATTTAATATGAAACAAATCATTCTTACCTTTTTATCAATTCTCAACTCAACAACATGTTCTAAATAAATCACATAATAATCATTCATTCGGAAGAAGACTTTGTGTATAAAAATCATCTATTAACGATTTGTATATCGGTGCATGATTCGCCAAAAACATACTGTTAAGAATATAAATATAAAGATGTTGCTCTTCCTATTGGCTTAAGCTTTTAGGATTGTTGGTAGCACATCAAATTTAACATGGTATCAGAGCTAGAGGTCATGAGTTCAAACCTCGTCGTTGCTCGTATTAAAAATTAATTTACTCCCTTAGTTGTCCACGTGTTGGGCTTTGGGCTAGACCAAAGTTGTCGGCGGCCCATACGTGAGGGGGAGTGTTAAGAATATAAATATAAAGATGTTGCTCTTCCTATTGGCTTAAGCTTTTAGGATTGTTGGTAGCACATCAAATTTAACACATACCTATTTGATAAATGTTCCCCTCTTTCCTAATGCCCTTTCGACGAAGCTTCTCCTTGATGTCATCCTCCTTTCCGCCAGGACCGTTCGTCGTTTCATGATACTCACTTGAGTCAAATAGGGACAGAAAAATATCAAAAGGGGTAAAAGTTATATTTTCTTACCCCTTTTTCCCTTTCGTCCATGAGAACAAAAGAGAGATAGATAGGAACAAAGAGAGAATGAGTGAAGAGAGAGGGAGATGTACTAGAGAAATGGGAGAAGGAGGGTCATACGTGAGGGTGAGGAATTGTGCCGTAACTATTGCCCACGGTTCCCTCTCTTGATTTATTGTTATTTATTTCTTTTTTTTAAAAGCCATAATAATTTGGGTTGTTACATCAAGTCTATGACTATGTGTTTGTATGTGACCTAACATTTGTTTGTGATGTATGAACTACAATTTTTGTTTGCCGATTAGTGCTTGTACTTGTTATATATGACTATTGCTGATCAAAACATGTATGTCCTTATCTAATAGATGGAAAGTGAAGTTGTATCTTTGCTTCTTTTGGAGGACCTCTTTCAAGAAGAAGTTTTAGCAGCAGCATTAGATACAAATGTAAGTAGCGAAGACATAACAGCCGAACTCGTTATGAGGATACCTTGTCATACACGTTCATTTACTTGCTCAATGGCCATCCTAATGGCATGTTTGGCTAAGCTTATAAGTAGTTTGAAACTATTTATAAGTCGAGACACAATATCACATTATTTTAACTCGACAATTAAAGCTATTTGTGCATTGAGTGAAGAGTTTATTCAACTTTCAAATGCAAACGTAGGTGTTCATCCCCGTGTGAGAGGGCAACACACTATGTATCCGTACATACTTACTAACTTCGTTCTTGTTTATTTATAGAATTCCATAGGAGCTATTGATGGAACACAGATTCCAGCACATATCAAGAAGTCTAAACAAGTGCCTTTTCGCAATCGTAAAGGTGTGTTGTCGCAAAATGTGATGGCTGGAATATCACTCGACAAGACATTCCTTAATGTTCACTGGATGTGAAGATTCTGCGGAGATATGGAAGTGCTTAAATGGTGCCTTGAGGAAGGGGATTTTGTCGTACCGGAAGGTACAACCTATTATCTTCCTAATTAATAGATTTATTATAGAATCGTACTTACAAATTTTCCATGTGTAGGAAAATATTATCTTGTGGATTCAAGATACTCTAATACAAATAGGTTTCTAACACCACATAGCGGCAACGGGTATCACTTGGGTATATTCAATGGGAACACTCATGCTGGAAGATATTAGAATGCCAAAAATTTTTACAATCACCGACATTCACAACTAAGGAATTGTGTGGAGCAAGCATTCGTCATATTGAATAAAAGATTTAAGATACTTCATTCACATATCCAATATCCAAAGGCGGATTGTGCTAGCATGTTGTGTGATGCACAACTTTATTCGACGCTTTTTAGGGAAAAGATAAGTACTTTAACAAGAGATTGGACATCGAACCCATAGAGGAAAGAGCCGATGATTTGATACCATGCATTTCTGCCGCTATAGCAGCTAGGTTATGGAATGATCACCGATGTCGACGTAATAAGAATTTTAGTTCGATTTTGATTTGTCTATTAACATTTCCTTATTTTACAATAGCCTAAACTTTATCTTATAACTATATCATTTTTTTTGTTCAATTATGATTTCTATGTTCATAAGTCCATTTACCTTCTCTCGTGTAGTTCTTATTACAATATGTTTCATTGTAATAACTTTTTTTACATTAGAGACATCTAACATGTGATAGAATTATGTGTTATCTTTGTGATATATATTTGCTTCCCCTAATACTTAATTGCCAACCATGCAAAATTCAAACATCCATGCATGCATGCATAAGTATATTGCTTCCTATCATATTGCTTATATTCATGCGGATTGATTATTTTTTACACAATTTTTAGAAAACATATCTAAAGAGAATTAGTGGTTGGGTTGACGTGTTATTATATTGTCTTTGAAGGCCATAAACCAGGGATTTATGAATTTTTGGCTGATGATGTGGGCCGACTTAAATAGATCTTTCCTAATTAATAAAACTCTCAAATAATATTATTACGATAAAATTTGAGAACTAGAGTATTTTATTTTTTTATTAATATGGTTAATTTTCGAGCTAAATCTTAAAAATAATTTTCTTAAAAAAAATCCATACAATAATCAATAATATGTATAAAATATTTTATTTAATATAAAAGGGTATAATGGTCATTAAATATAAAATGATAACTAGTTCATTCTCAAATACCAACTCTATCCAAACATTGGCGGAACCCCACTTTCTTAGTTCCCATTTTTAGTTCTACTTTCATCCAAACACATCATCGTAACTAGTCAAATCAACTATTCATTGAATACCCTGAGTTCAGGTTCTCGTTTCCAAACTCTACCTAGGAATCCTACTCCTTATCGTTTGGCATTACCGAATGGATTACAAATGAAAGTATCGTTGGTCATTGGAATTCATACCTCATCGATTGGCCTTATCGTATAAAAAATGTTATCGACATTTGACCTCCTAATGAGATTGACTTATCGTTCTGTATCATATTGATCTAGAAGTGGTGATATTGATTCATATATTTTGGAAGTGCCATTGATTCGGCTCTTAATGATTCATCCATGTTGTCAGTACCGTCCAATGTTTTTAAAACCGGACCGGACCGGCCAGTTCGACCGCGAACCGGCGGTCAGTCCAGTTTGTTTTTTAATGAAACCTGGAATTGAATAAAACCGGCTGAACCGGGATTGAACCAGTTAAAACCGGTTGGACTATGTGAACCGGTCAAGACTGGTTTTAATATTTTTGATAATTTGCTAGGGTTAGAAGGGCAACTTTGGAAAAAAAATTTATACTTTGCACCATTTTCCGCCGACCAGCTATGCCCTATCTACCGAAAACTAATTTACAGTTCTGCACATGGGAAAAAAACTTCAAGCGAACCACCGATAGCCCAAATAATTGAAAAGGTGCCACCGATCCTCTTGTTAATATCTGTGAGTCTATGATTAATCAACAGGTTTTTTTTTTCAACTTTATCTCTCACGTTTATTGTGTTTTGTTCTTCCGTAACTTTTGGTATGTTTCAAACCTTTAATGTTCTGATGGTTTTAATCATTAGTATTCAATTTCTTTTGTCCTATCTAGCAATTAATTATTAGCATTTATTTGTCTTCTTCTCCATTCATGGTTTTCTTTTTTGATCATTATCATGACTCATATTTCATGATTCTTTGTAGTCGTGTCTTATTCATTTATTTATTCTTTAGTTCATGAATTATCTACAAAGATGTCTCACCGTGAATTCTTGGGACCACTAGTTTTGTCCTTTTCTTTGTATATTAATATAATGGCAAGTATATTCATATGGAAATATAAAATTTATTTTCATAATTTTTAATTTTTTTATTAACATGAAAGTATTTTTGAATTGTTTCTGTCAATTAATAAATTGAATTTTGAATTTGAAAAATGAATAAACTATTAATTCCTAGAATATATGTGAGAGAAAAAAAATTATATTAATTGCTAATCTTGTATATTACAATATTAGAATTTTGACGTCTTTTTTTTTGGATTATCATGCTCAAATTATATTATGTCAGATTATGTGGCATATAGAATCATTAGACACACTTGTGAGATTATTAAAATATATAAGGCATTATTATTTTTATAAAACAAAAGTTCATGCTTTTAAATGATAAATTATGAAAAAGAACAACATTCTAACATGTTTTTAAATGGTAAAAATTAACATGACCTAGCTATTCAATGACAAAAGTGCATGTTTTTAAATGGTTAAAAATAAAATTTTCAGCATGCTCATCACTCTAACATATGCATTTTAATGTTATGTCACTCGCATTCTGTTTAAAAAAAACTTATGTAAAAATTAAGTGTTTTTGCTTATTTGCATTTTGATGTATATGTTACTCGTATTCTGTTAAAAAAAACTTATGTAAAATTAAGTGTTTTTACTTATTTGAGTAATCTTGTGATGTGGTTATATAGTTATTTTAATTATCTATTGCATTTTAACTATTTGTCTATTTCTTTTTATTTATTAGGAAAACATGGCTTCAGAATCACAACAAGTGTCACAATCTTCTATAACTCCTTGCTCAGAATGTTCAATTAGACAAAAGAGGGATATTGCATGGAAGTATGATAGTGAGGGAACGAATGCGAATGGTAGGAAGATATTGATATGCTGATTCTATCAGAAACAAGTTTCAGGTGGAGGGATAAATAAAATGAAGCAACATCTTACTGGGAGTAAAGGGAATGTTGACTCATGTAAGGAAGCTCCTTCAAATGTCCAACTAGAAATTCAAGGCTCGTTGGATATTAATATACAAAAGGCCAAGGACAAAAAAGGATTAATTGAAGACTTGACATTAGATGAAGGTAACGAGAAAGAGACATCCAAGGGAAAAAGGAAAGCTTCTTCTGGGGTTGAAATATTTTTTAATACAACCACAAGTGATTCTTTCCAACCAAGTATTAAGGCATGCATGCAAAGTAAGCAAAGATGGCAAGATGTTGATTTAGCCATTGCATTGTGGTTTTATGATGTTTGTATTCCTTTCAATGCTTGCAATTCACCTTATTTCCAACAAGCTATAGATAGAATAGCTGGCATAGGTCATGGATACAAGCATCCTTCTTATCATGCTTTGCGTGTGAATTTGTTGAATGATGCTAAGATGCATGTTAAGTTGATCATTGATTCCTTTAGAAACACTTGGGCAGACACTGGATGTACCATAATGGGGGATGGATGGACAGATACAAGACAAAAACCTTTGATCAATTTTTTGGTTTATTGTCCAAAGGGAATTTCATTTATTAAATATATTGATGCTTCTGATATTTACACAAATGCAGAAAATTTGTGTAATCTTTTTAGTGAAATTGTGGAATGGATTGGTCCCAAAAACGTGGTACATATGGTAACTGACAATGGTGCCAATTACAAAGTTGCAGGTTTAAAGCTCATGGAGAAGTATCCTTTTATCTTTTGTTCACCTTGTGCTGCACATTGTGTTAATTTGATGCTAAAAGATATTGGAGAGATGGCTACAATGGAAAGTTTAGTTGTTCTTGCTTCTAAAGTAACTGCGTTTGTCTATGTAATACCTCAAATCCCCATCACAATAAATGAACGACCTAGATAAGAAATGGAATACGCATAAACAAGTACCACAATTGACAAAAGGAAGAGTGTTCTCCTTGACAGCAGAAGATGATCCGGAACGCGTGCCCCACATTTCTGATTCACTAGATATGACTACAAAACTTAGTTCATCTTAACATTATTTCTAAGGAGGTTATTTGCCACAACATCAAATAGTGATAGATGCTAGATTCGAGGACGAATCTAATTTTAAGGAGGTTATAATGTAATACCTCAAATCCCCATCACAATAGATGGACGACCTAGATTAAAAGATTATTAAATAAGAGTTTGGGCCAATTAAAAGTCCACCCAAACCCTAATCCCTCACCTATATAAATTCCTAACCACAAGAAAATAATTCCCCAAAATCTAAAATTCTGCCCTAGTTGTCAGATGAGTTCTCTCCCCTCTCTTCTCCTTCTCCTCTCTCTTTCCTTCTCTCTCTCAAACTTCAACCTCGGGATTGGTGTCAGGAGGAGGTGACGCAGAGAACAACGCACAGAACGAGAGAGATAACCCAAGGCGTGAGACATATATAAGATAATTGCAAGGTATGTAAAATGGCGGATCCCCCTAGAATAGGTTTTCATGATAGATCAATGCATGCTAGGGCTTTTTATGATATTATGATGGATTTTATATGAGTGTTCTGCCCTAGAAAAGCTTTACATGATAATAGATTGATTAGAGATCCGTTCATGAATATAAGAATGTATAT
>LTAE01001386.1:6029-23033 GCA_001647135.1 Pontederia paniculata | reverse complement strand
AACCTGTTTTACTTGATAATTCCAATGAAGAAGTGTTTGACATATTGGGTTATTGAAAGCAAATTGGACTAAAGCATCCAACTTTACAAAAAATTGCAAGGAACTTCTTAGTTATTCTCATTTCAACAGTTGTATCAGAATTTGCATTTAATACGTAGTAGATTGAATGAAGATACATTTGAGATTTTGATGTGTTATCAAGATTGAAAGTGCTTCTCCTCCAAAGAAACAAAAGTTGGAGTACGCTTATATTGATTTTGTAACCGAAACTTCTTCAAATAATAGCATGAAAACAGAATAGATAATTATTTGGAGAAACCTGTTTTACTTGATAATTCCAATGAAGAAGTGTTTGACATATTGGGTTATTGAAAGCAAATTGGACTAAAGTATCCAACTTTACAAAAAATTGCAAAAGACTTCTTAGTTATTCTCATTTCAACAGTTGTATCAAAATTTGCATTTAATACGTAGTAGATTGAATGAAGATACATTTGAGATTTTGATGTGTTATCAAGATTGGTTGCAAAATATATTAAAAGGTTCCAATCTTTATATCAATTGTTATTATTTATGATGATTATTCTCTTTCTTAAAACTAATTATGCTTTTTGCTAGGTTCTTCCAAAACATAGTCTTCATATAGCACAATTAATGAAGATGCACATGAATCACGACTAAATGTGGTAAAACAGTGTAATATTTGTAATTATTACTTATTTATTTTTAAACTATATTGCTCAATTCTTTTTTAATTTGTAGGAAACTTTATAAAATGGTGAAGAATGATTAATCAATTTTTTGTGTCGTGGAAAATGAAAGTTTTGAAGAATGACATGAAGACTTCAAGTTGTTCTTTTTTGTTATAATTTATGAGACTATTTGTATGAAAATTTCAAATGTGAAAGGTTGAACTTGTGATAACTTGAATTTGTGTTGTGAAATTTTGAACTTTTGTTGAAGTAATATACATGATACTTTTTTGAATTATTTATATCAATTTCGTAATGTTTAAGTACTATTTATTGTTAAATGAGTATTGCAATGTTACAAATATATGTGTGTATGTTTGTGAATAATTTTTTAATATTGCTTATTTGTAATTTTATTTTAAAAAATATATTTTTTTCTATTAAAATTAAGAGAATCAGGTCCATATGGGGATTCGGGGATCCGTGGGGATGGAGGCGGGGAATTAAATTTCCCCGTCGCGAAAGCGGGGTTGGGTTGGCGGAGGCGGGGGCGGGGCTGATATTCCCCGCCCCAAACAGGGTTGGGACGAGTGCATAATGTCTTTCATATCTCCATGCTTCAAAAATATCTACACAATGATTTCAATGTTATTAGGTTTGAGGAGCCAAACCTTAAAGAAGTTTTGACCTACGAGGAGTACCCGATTGAGATCCTTGGGCATCACACTCAGCACCAACGGAACAAGGATGAGCGATTTGTCGAAGTAGCTTGGAGTCGCCACCGAGGCAACGAAGCTACTTGGGAATTCGAGAATGAAATGCGCAAAGAATTTCAAAACCTTTTCGTAAGATCCTACCCTATTCCTAAATTCGGGAATGAATTTTTTTAAGGTTTATAATGTAACTCCCCAACTTTTCAAAAAATTTCCTCTTAACCAACTCAAATCCAAGATCCAAATAAATCCCTCAAATCAGCATTCCTCATTATTCCTCCTTTCTGCCATCCCATTCTCCTAGTCGACCCTAATCTTCCCCTCTTCCATATTCTCTCCCTCGGTCAACGTGAGTTGTGGTGTTTGCCCTCGACCGTGATGCATATCGCCTAATCGGAAAAATTGCAGGAGAAGATGAAATCGGACAAAGATGGAGGAGCAACATCCAAGAGAAGGATCGTCGCCGAGGGACAAAAGGATGGATTGAAGATGAACACGACTTCTAAGTGTATAGGCTACAAGGTTTGTATCATTGGCGGATCACTTGTAGATATAACGTTTAAATAGATGAGCATGTCTATGGATTCTCCCTAATTTTGTGTCTCTGAATGTCTGATCATATATTATACAATCACTTTCTAGTTTACATGCATATATTTCCTTTGATCTATCGAGTGTTCGTATTAGATAGGAAGTTCATTCGATCATTCATGTATTCAAGTCTACATACTGTATGTGTAGATATAGATATTCACGTTCATACGAATAGAAATGTAATTGGCATGATTTCATGTTTTAAATATCAAAAATTTCGTCGTCATCGCAGTCACACCTGTAATCGCGGCATCGTCACGAACCGTGATGCAAATTTCGCGATTTGTGATCAACAAATTCTGATACGACGCATTCAGTCACGATCGTGACACCTAGGGCTGGCAATAAGCCAAGCCGTTCGTGAGCGGCTCGTGGCTTGGCCTATTTTGAGCCTTGCTCGGCTCGCCTTTCTAAATAAATAAGCCAGGCTCAAAACTAAGATTTGGCCTTTTTATTTAAACAGGCTTACCTCGTCTATATTAGGCCTAGCTTGTTAGCTTATAAGGCCAACTTATATAATTAATATATATATAAAACTTAAGTGTTTAGCATATGAACCAAAATTATGAATAATTTTGATTCAAAAAAATCAAATATAATATCGAAAGAGGTACAATAAGTTATTTTTATTCAAAATTATTATTAATTTTAGTGTGTCAGATATGTACAATGCTAAAGTGCACAATATTTTTTTTTTAATATTATAAATATAATTTAAAATATAATTTAATATATATTTAATAATTAATAAATATGGCTTAATAAGCTATTAAGCTAGGTCAGGCTTCTTGAATTTAATAAACAAGCCAGGCCAAACTTAATTTGTAAGCCTATTATAGGCCTTTGGCCTAGCTCGTTTATTAAACTTTTTAAATAGGCCTGGCCTATTTAAGTGTTGGCCTAGCTCGGCTCGGCTCGTGTCCACCCCTAGACACCCATGTCATCATGACCGACACATCATGAAATTGCAATGTTCGATCATGATCGTGACACCTAAGTCACGATTCGTGACCGGGCAATCATGAAAACGATGCGTTCGGTCACGGTTGTGGCACCCAAGTCACAGCCTGTGGCCAATAGTCATGAAAGAACACCATATGGTCACGATCGTGACATCCAAATCACGACTCATGACCAACAAGTAACGAAACAATCGTATTCGGTCACGGTCGTGACATCCAAGTCACGGCCCATGACCAGCAAATCGTGAAACAATAGCATTTGGCCATAGTCGTGACATCCAAGTCACGGCCTGTGACTTCGTCGACATGGCCCGTGACATACCTCTCGCGGCCCATGCCAAAGTCGTTTCACTCCGATATTGATGCAAATGATCATGAGGGTTATGTTGTTTATATTATATTATGTTGTGATATGATAAGGACCTACATTAAGTACATACGTAAGGGTAATAAGATTAATGTTTATGGTCACCATAGTACCATTATGAGAGTTACCATTTATTGAACATTTCATAACGTTAGGGGTTGGTGGTTTAGTTGTAGCAACACCACTTTGCTCCAATTGCACGGACTGTTGCATCCTCTCCATGTGGTGGGCATACTGGTATCGCAGTTGGTATCCCCGTTGATTTATCATTTTGTTATTATAGCAAACCAAAGTGAATATCAAGAGCTATGTATCATCTATCATATATTGTAATGAACATAAACGTACGGTTAAAACACTAATGGGATAAGTCGAACCTAACCACTTATATATCACTTAGTATATTACAAAAAGGTGAAGCCTTGCAAAATAGGGTTTAATTGTAAAAATGAGTAACACACAGATTTTTGGGAAAATATTATAGAGGGATTGCACCATATAGGGTCATCTTATCATCATTTCAGTGTATTGATACCGAATTTTCAATTTATCGAATTCAATCAGTCTTACTATTATATTCTATCGTCATTTTCCCCTTACTGAAAAAGAAAGTTAATGTGACCTTGAGAGTTTTTACTCTTTACCATTTGACATTACCAAATAGATTGCAAATGAAAGTATCATTGGCCTTTGGAATTCATTCCTTATCGATTGGCTTACAGTATAAAGAATGTCATCGAATTTGAATATACATTTGACCTCCTAATGAGATTGACTTATCCTTCTATATCATTTAGATTCAAAACTGGTGACACTGATTCATATTGTTTGGAAGTGCCACTGATTTGGCTCTTAATGATCCATTCATGTTGTTAGTACCTTCTTGTACAAACATAAAGTTGATTATCGAGATTTTATTGTTATATTCATTCTATTGAAGTTTATATCTACTTGTGCCTTACACATTGGGCGTGAAGGCTCATGGGAAATTGTTTCTCCTATATTTGATCCTACAAGTAATTGATACTACAGTAGTTGGTTGTGTGGGTGGCGTAGGCGGCTTCAAATTGCTCGTGATGATGTTGATGCTATGCACATGTCTGAGTCTTAATGTTCTTTTGTTTGGCTTAAGAAGAGTTGTAATAATCTTTGGAACCATGTTGCATCCACATTATTTTATTTTGGACACCTTCTACATTTGGTTAAGACTTCGCATTTTGCTTAGTTAGACAATTTTCTTTCATTCAACGAAATCTTTCGCATTCAAACTAATTTTATTGACTGATCAATATAGTCAAGTTCTTGGTCAACATATTGTATCGTCGTAACGTCCTCAAGAATGTATTTTGCCATGTGGCGGGATATGGATTTGGGGTGTTACAGCAAACTTAGCAATAAGCATAAAAAAAATAGGAAAACAAAAATTATGATATATCACCCGGAAGGACTATGAAATAATCACATATACAACATAATAAAGAATAGATTCTGGTATACACATACCAACATATGGAACCGATACATACATTTCTAGAGGAAGGGAACCAATAGATACATACATTTACACACATGCTCATAAAATATCTATACAAACAAATAGATGCTTTCTAAAATAAAAACATGTTTCTTTTGCATAGCAACATGCACATGTTACATGAATACTTAAAAAATATGTCAGACTGTTCCGACCAAAAAAAGTCAGGTTGTTTCATGCATACATGTAGCATATGCATTAAGAATTTAAGATTACTATAAATGTACATATACAAACATTACCACACGACTAACTATGCCCTCATAGTTACGCAATTGAGGTTGTGTGAAAACTATTGGTACTGAAGGCAGAGCAAGCATATAAGAAGAAGGGGTTGCCTCCGTTCGGAATGCATCTCTCCCTCTGCATGGGCAAGTTGTACTGTGATTGCCGAAACTCAAGAAATCTAAGTGCATGAATCTCAAGAAATCCTCCTTTTGAAATGCATCTATTTTTCTAAGAACTGTCAAAGTTCTGTTGTATGCTAACATGTCAGCATGTTTTACATGATAGAATGGGCATCCAAATGTTTTGAATGTTACCAGATATTGAAATCTCCATGATAAGAGCTGGTAAAACTGAAAGAACGATCTCTCAAAAAAAAAAAAACTGAAAGAACGATCTACCAGCAATAAATCGTGTTTTCTCTAAGAGGGAAAGGAGTCATCCACTTTGCGTTAAAATAATAGAAGATCATGTTAGTTATTTACCATCTTCATGCAGTTGCAGATACAGAAATTGGTTCCATGGGACTACACTTCAAGTCCAAGATACTGCAATGCACAAAGAATGAGATGACTGCACGTAGAAGAAACGCTAGCAGCTCAGAGTAGCTGAAGAAACCTAGGAAATTCTGTGATTGCACTGAGATCACAGATAATACGTTTAGCATCAGCATTCCATGCTTTGATGCCTCCATCCTCTGTGCCTATGAGAAGCTATGATTAAGAGGAAACAAATATAATCAGCATATGAATGTTTATTGAGATAATTGCAAAAACTGAATGCTCAGACAATTTTCCACAACATAACAGATAAAGATACATATTGCATAACAGACGTTCAGATCTGCATTCCCAATCAAGCAACATAATTTCAGACCCACAGTATATAGTAGCAGTTCTAGATGTTGGACTTGAAGAATCATAACTCCAAATCCTTCAACAATTGGATAGACCACATAAGAATTCATACATGAGAAGATTTATACTACATGCTCAAAGGATAGTGTTAGCATTATATCACCTTTATGCCACAGGATAAGGGGAAAACAATAATGTCATAATAAAGATTACACCAAGATGCACGTTAATATGCATGTATGAGAAGCCTCAACGGTTGTTATACTAGTTTACCAGATAGATCAAGAAAAACAAATGAATAAGCCAAAAATCAAATGTACAGTTCGTTCAAAAAACTAAATGTTATCAACACATACTACGCAATAAATCATGATCAAAGAGGGTAACAGAAAAGGTGCCACCTTTGAAAATGTGATAGTTCAGCTCTTCGGTCTCCAACAATGCTTGGAGCTCTGACAGCTTATTGTTTAGCTGCTTTGTGTCATGTTTAAGATGTTTGACCATATTCCACCCAGAGCTAATCTTCAGGATAGCAGGAGCATGAAATAGTTAAGAGAAACATTAGAAAATTACTAATAAGGGTGATAAAGCACAACAGTATAGTTACTGCAGATAATTTTATGTCTGATTAATATGAAGCTTCGAGACATGTAGGAGGTTCAGTAATAACATTGAATTAACAGAAGCTTTGAAGGTTTCTATGATATCAGTATCAATATGGTCGTCTTATGATTCAGTCTTACTAACTCAAAGGGGAGATATTAAGCATATGAGTTCCATTGAAAATTTTGCTTAAGAAATTTTGGAATGATAGACGCAAGGTATCAGCCCATTCTTTGAAGTAAACATGAAACTGAGGATCCAGACTAGGACTTTGAAGGTATGGAATAGCTGCACTGCAGATTCTTTATAATTAGACCTGAAAGTATGATGGAGGAAAGAATAAAGTGAAATCAACACACACCAAACCATCGAAGCCATTCTTCGCGCTTCTACAACAAATATGCTCTTTGCACTCCTAGAAAGTCCATTACTTTATCTTGTCTTCCAGATTTCAAAGCGTGAACAATGTAGTATCTTAAAACTGAAACTTCCAGTCTTGATAAGGTAGAAGCAAATACCATGTCCGAAGGCGAAGAGAAACATTGTTTAAAGAACTTGAGAAGTTCAAACTAGTCTGTTTGATTGATACCTGGGTATATACATTGAGAAAACCAAATCTAAGATTCTATCTACTTGAAAGTTTCTGCCAATGTCGGGAGATAACTCTGCTTGGAAAGCTTGTAAGGTGCTTGCAAAACCTCTAAAGATGAGAAATTCAGGTAAAAGTTCTTCAGCATACTGCATGTTCTCCATTTATACCGAATACTATTCGAAACAAAAATGTCCTCAGAAAACCTAGCCTGTCAATACATATATTTAATGGAATTAAGTATAATTATGAGCAAAATGCAACAAAATGTTAGCATACACATCAGGCGGACTGATTGTTAGAGAAAAAAATATATGTAAAGAAAATGTATCTGAGATATATCAGCGAGAAACGAAACAGAACTAAAGATTCTTTCCAAACTGCTTTCAAGACAATAACAGAGTCCATAACCTGTTTTCTTTAGGTCCAGATAAGAATCCAGAAGGCTGCAAAGAATCTTGTAGTGTAGTGTATATATATTATCTCTCAATAGATATAGATATATAACTAACTTGTTCGGGAAAACAATGCAGCTCATCCCCTTACAATTTAAGTGTGATATTTCTATTCACCAACATGGTATGATGGTACATTTTATAAACTTCTAATTTTTTGTTTCATCTTCATGTGCATTTTTTGTTCTTTTCTGTTGCATATCTATTACTATCTAATGTTGTAAATTTAGTAGCATGGAGATCTCCGATAACTTAATATGTATCTTGGATGAAGACATTATATGAAAAACGGGTTAATAATGCATAGAAAAAGAGGTTCAATTACAAGATTAGATATAAAACCAATAACTTCTTAATTTAAATCTCAGTCAGTGTAAAGTACTGAGGTTTGCTTCAAGAAGATCACCTATAAACAAATAGTATTGCAAGAAAATATGTCAAGCATGGATGAAAGGTTTGAGCATCTGATATAAATGGTCTTATATTGTAAAGAATTAAACAACAAGAAAAAAAAATAGTTTAGTGTCTACTGTCAACAATCACCTTAATGAGCAAATGCCACAAGAAACAAATTCAGCTATCAGAATGTCAAGAACTCAAACAAATCCAATAATGCATATAAGAATTATTCAATCTAATTTGCAAATGAGCACCATTGTTATTTTGAAAGTACCATATGCAAATAAACATACATGCACAGCATAGGATCTTTTGTGTCTATCAGCTCATGGATAAATTCCCAATTAACTCAACAAAATTGTTCCAGAAAGTTCATCTGCCAACTTATAGCAATATAATTCAGTGCACTCATAATGCAGATGAGCTATGATGCAGTTAGGAGCTTCATGCTTTGCCATTCCGAACCGGTTTTGATGAATTCCGATCGGCATTGAAGGATGGGTCAATTCTACCAGCAGTACTAACAACAATTGTTTCATGTTTTATTTAATATGAAAAGATCCAATATTTTTAACACTATGAAAGTTTTGAAGCCACATGAATGATGTAACAACATCAAAATCCTACCTTTATCCCATTATCACCGTAAAATAGATGTACATGCTGAGAAAAATATAATGTGATAAAATTGGACTTTAAGTTTTGCAAGGAAGATTAAAATTAGAAAATGACCTCTGGAGACGCAGCGTTCGGTCACCAAACAGCAGAACAAACCCCAATATCTTGCCCAAACGCCATTGACGCCTTCGCCGCTGGGTTGACGGTGGACTCGAATTTGAATCAGGGATTGCGACAGCTCGCGAAGAGTGAACCCAACAAAATCGAGTGGTCTAAGGAGCTCGGCACGAAAGAAGAGGAGGAGGAAAAGGAGGAGGCGGCGGCGAATAAAGAAGGCGGAGGGCGTCGTGGTTCCATCCAGTTCACGGCCAGTGGCGGTTGCACGGCGATGAAGAGTGAAAAAACGATGTCGGAGCTCGAGCTTGTGTAGCGTTTGAATGTAGCAGTTCTTAAGAACAAGGGGTTGGATATCGGTGCGCCATATTTAAGTGGAGGTACTTATATCACGGTTTCACTTACCTTGCATTCTCGGAAATGTAAGTGCTGCACTAACAACTACATCAGCTACAATGACGATGGAATTTAAAAAAAGAGTAGGACATTTTTGGGGAATAAAATTAACTTTCACATCATGCGCAGGACGGTTTCAGAATTTGAACTTTATAAAAAAAATATTAAAGTCCAACTCACTTATTAATTGAATTAATTAATTATTAATATTGTTAATAAAATGAATGATGTTACATTCTCTTAATCCATTTTTTATTCTTTTTCTAAATCTCTTGCAACAGCATACATCATAATTGTATTAACTTTTAAGAATATTTTAAGAACGTGAGTATTAGGAGGGTATAGTAATTTTCAAATGAAATTTGCTTGGGGTTGAGAGCGTAAAGATGGGCTCAACCACGAGTAATTTATTTATTTGTTTATAAACAAATAAATAAATTATTTACATTTTTATAAGTTTTTTTTGGAATGATAGAAGATTAATTTCTAATATAATATAAAATAAAATAATTCGAGAATAAGATACTGAACATAACTATAAATTAAAAAGTTAGTAATATTAATTTTTTACTTAAAAACATATTAATATTTAAATATAAAACTAAAGAGATAGGAAAATATAATAATATATTAAACAAGACATATAAATATGAATTTGTAATCATTATAAAACCTTTTTAGAAAAATACAAATATCTATCAAAATTAAATCAAAACAAAGTAAATAAGACATAACAAAATTAAATATCCACTAAATAAAATAATTAAAATTTAAACATAAATAATAATTTAATTTTAATTATTGCATTTCAAATTTCAATCAAATAATTAATTTACTCATTATTTACTTTTCATAATTTTATTTACATCTATTCAAATAAAAAAACTCTCATAAATATAAATCATCACAGGATTTTCAACTTCAATAGTTCAGATTACGAAATTTTGATTATATCAAATCAAACTATACTTATCGATATTTCTATTGGGGGATAAAAATATAAGGAATATAGAGGTAGAATCCAGCCTTTTTTAGGTTGTATGTACCATCTAAGTAATAATTTTAAATATAATGTTCTAAAATAAATAATATTATACTTTCAACTTTGAAATTGATAATAGAATTGCATTCACAAAGTCTCAACATTCAAAATAATAGGTTTTTAAATCATCCTTCAAAATACAAATTACATTCAAGATAACAAAGTTTTTAAGACATCCTCCAAAATACAAATTGCATTCAATTGCTACCAATGTTTGCAAAAGACTTCACAAATTCATATTCAAAAAGTCAAATATGCATAGTTTTAAACAACAATCTCTATTCAAATAGTCTTCGTCATAATGAGGAAAAGAATCCAAGTTAAAGTCTGAAGCATCCATATTGTCTTATTGCAGATCACCGTAATCAAAATGTACAAAAGAAAGTTAAATTCAAGTCTCATAACAATTAATTATTAAACAACTATAAAATAAAAATTAAATATTACCTTATTGATTATCAATTCTTGAAACTTTCAAATCATTACAAAGCATTTTTTCCAACTCATCATAATCAAGTAATGGATTATCATCCTCTTTCGTAATCCAAAATTTAATTTTTTCCATACTCTCATAATCAACAAGATCAAGAATGGCTTTCTCCTTGTTAAGAACCCTATAAAAGTTAAAAAAACACATATATAAATTATCAATTATAAATCAAATGCAAAAAAATAAATAATTAAATTTCATAATAAATCAACCAACCTATTTTTCAAACTCAAATTATAATGAACATATACAAGATCGTTCAATCTGTTGTGCTCTAACTTGTTTCTCTTCTTTAAATGTATTCTTTCAAATACACTCCAATTTTTTTCACAACCCAAAGAAGATGTTGTTTGACTTAATAATCGAATCGTCAATTGTGACACTAATGAAGCACTAAATCTAAAGTTTCGTCACCATTGATCTACATATAAAATATAAGCAACAAAAAAATTAATAACATTTAATGATTAACACAATATCATAAATCTAAGAAACTTAATGATTAACACAATATCATAAATATAAAAAAACTTGTTAATTAAAATTTATAAAGTAATAATAAGGAACTCATCAGGTCTCAATTCTTTAGTTGTCTCAATAGTAAGTGATTACTAAAATTTTGCAAACGATCATGATACAACTAACTTTGCTTCAAAAACTTAGTCTTGTGATTTGCAATAAGTACATCCAATACATCAAGTCATTCTTGTTGAACCTCTGGTTTGATACAAAATTTGTCTTTATCATAATAAAATGCAGGATTCAAAAAATATGCAGCACAATGAATCTTTTTGTGAAGTTGATTGTCCCATATATTCTTGATGATTCTTGTGTAAGACTTGTACAAAGATTTTATGTTCATGAATATTTTTTTAATGATCTTCTTTGCTATATATATATGTCATCATACACATAACCAAATAGAAGGTCTATCATCATCATCAATAATTCTCAACAGACGCACCAAAGGCAATATAATTTGCACAATAATGTCATAATCATTCGAAAATTTGCTATTCAACACAACATCCATAGCCACCTTAGATTTTTTATCACAATAATATATTGAACTTGTAAAATCCACACTTGTCACTAAAGCTTGCAAATCAAGCTTATAGTCATGAATACTTTTTAGAGCAATAAATATTGTTGCAAAATGAGTTGGTCCAGGCCGTAGAATTTCACATCATTGTGGTCTTTTTCTCAACCAATCAAGCAAAAAATGATGATTATAAACAAACATTATTACTTTAGATGCTCTTTCTACCAAGCTCTTTACAAACTTCATTTTGCCAATATCTCCTAAAATCAAATTCATACAATGTGCAGTACAAGGAGATCAAAATATAGAGGGAAACTTCTCATTCAATAATCTACCAGCAACTTTATAATTTGCAGCATTGTCAATGACTAAATGCACAACATTACTTACTCCACCAAATTCATAAATAAATTGCAAAGAGTTGTAGCATCCTTAACAATGTCAGAAGCATCAACTGATCTAACAAAACAAATTCCCTTAGGAGAATAAATAAGAAAATTTATTAGTTGTCTATCTTTTGATCTTGCCAACCATCACTCATGATAGTGCAACCAATTTCTTTCCAAGCACTTCTAAATATTTCAATCAACATTTCAACCTCCTTCTTGATATCATATAATATTTTTGTTCTAATGGAATTATAAGAAGGTCCTACATACCATGGACCAATAATTGCAATAGCATTTATCATTGGTTGATA
This sequence comes from Pontederia paniculata, assembly GCA_001647135.1. Lineage (NCBI taxonomy): Eukaryota > Viridiplantae > Streptophyta > Magnoliopsida > Commelinales > Pontederiaceae > Pontederia > Pontederia paniculata. The sequence goes on along the minus strand of LTAE01001386.1, from coordinate 10,641 downwards.
ATAAACAGAATGACATAGTTAAATGATATGCAACAATCATAAAAGAATCTAGCAACAACCAAATCAGCACGATATATAGCTTCTTTATCTGTCATGACACTTTTAATAGAAGGTTGTGCACCTAGAGTAGTTCTTGGAGCAAAAAAACTATTTGCATTTTTTATTTCTTTCCCCTTCCTTTTGTCTTGACTTTGAGTTGTTTGTTTATGTGAAATTTGCACATCCACATTTACCTGTTCATTGGAATCATTTTCTTATTTTTGGTCAAGTGTCCTTTTCTTTGACGCAGTCGATGATTTTAGAAGCTCTCCAAGTTTATATCTCACTTCATAGCTAACTTTTGTACAAGCTGATGTATCTCCTTTCAATCATGTAAGATGCATTTTCATTCTATGTGTTCCACCTCATTTGAAAATATTTGCACAATATAAACACTTCAACCATTGCTTTCCATCCAAGCTTGAACAAATTTGACAATGCTCCCATGTAGGATCTGATTTTAATCTAATTGATTGAATGCTTACAACTACTGATTGAGTACTTGCCGTTGCTGATTGTGAATCACTAGCATTACTTCCACCTGATGCCATTCCTACAAAATAATTACAAACATGAAATCAAATAAGTAATATCATAAGCATGAATGTAGCCACTTTGCAACGATGCTGCCCCGCATCATCCGACATAGCTCTAGCATCAGGGCAGCCCCTGTCGAGCGTGCCCCTATAGGGGGAATGGCCTGCAGGGACGTCCCTAGCGCGACCCCTACAAGGGGCGCGTCATGTAGGGATGGCCCTGGCGCCAGTGGGCGTGGGCTACAGAGACGGCCCTGGTGTCAGGGGCGCGGCTTGCAGGGACAACCCTGGCACCAGGGCGCGGCTTGTAGGGACAGCCCTGGCACCAGGGCCTGCAGGGACAGCCCTAGCACCAGGGCGCGGCTTGCAAGGATGGCCCTGGCGCCAGGGTGGCGCGCCCCTTGCAGGGGTCACGCCCTACAAGGTCGACCTTAGCGCCCTGCAAACCCTGGAGCCAGGGAGTCCCTGCAGGGCGTGCTGCGGCTCTAGTGCCATGGTGGCAGGGCGCGCTGCGGCCCTGGTGCCATGGCGGCAGGGCAGCCTCTGCAAGGCGCCAAGACCAATCCTACATACCGTGCACAATTGGGATTTGGGAGAAACGAAGGTCCAACAAAAACAAAATGAAATCGAGATAGAAGGATGAATACCGGAAGGTTCACTTCTCGTGAAGGCGTCGATGGACTAAAGTTCTTCTCTTCTGAGTTCCGACTGTCGTCATCGGCGACCACGCAATCCACTAGAGGTTGGAGAGAGAGGGGGCAGAAATAGAAATGTGACATAGAGTTGAAAAAAAACTTCAAACAACCGCCAACATTAGGGTTTAGTTTCATATTTTGTTTTTTACTTTCTTTTTAACTATTATTGAATTGGCCGGTTCGCAACGGTTCAATGGTTGAACCGCGTTTTGATCGGTCTTGACCGGTTTTGACCGATCCTAATATACATCCGATCTTTAGTGTGAACCAAAACCGCTTTGCCCTCCGATCGACGGTCGGACCGATCGGATTGGCCGGTCTGGACCGGTTCTGACAACATGGTTCTCAGGATCGCATCGGGATAGGAGGAAACGGATCATCCGTGTCTTGACACTAGCCGTGTTCCTCGACGGCACAGGAAGTAGGAACAATAGTGACACACCAAGACCTTGATCGTAGCTAGAAAATATGTCGCATTGCCTAGATGCGGACCACATTATTGGATCGATATGAACCGGAACGCAGGTTGGGTCATCTTAAACTGGTCGCGTTAAGGGCTCGACGCAAATCGTGTTGGCCAAACACAGGTCATTATTCTAGAGTAAATAAGGGTTGGGTCGTCTTGAACTCCTATCGTAGCCATACGAGGTACGACATGGATTGTGCTTGTATCCGACACAGGTCATGTCCTACCGACGAGAAAGTATAAATTGCATATCGGGAAAACAAACCATTTTGCATACCTTTCACGGCTCATGAACTGTTTAATAAAACACATACGTGAATTGTGTCGATATCTAATGCGGGTCGTATTCTGCTTGGTTAAAGATGATGTGATTAAATTAATTTGTATTGTAATGATTGTTAAACTTTAATGATTAATTTTCTTAACTTAATGTATTGATCTAGAAATTCTTGAAGATAATCTAGATGTGAGCGGGCTATTCAACTAGTAATAAGATTAAAAATTATTAATGATTATGATTAAATTTATCGCATGAAAAGAAGGGTCTCCTCGACTGCGGGATTTATCCCGACTACGAGATTTATTTCAATTTTAGGATTCATTCCTAACTACATGATTTTTTTCCTGATTGCACGACTTGTCCCACTGATTATTGAAAACTACTGACTACTTCATGGCCTAGCTAGTCGCAGGACAACCTAAATCTTCATTGCATTTGGTAAAAGCTCATTTATTGATTATAATATTTGACGAACTTAGGATAATATAATTAGAAGGATTGATGATGTTCTAAATTAAGATTGAGCTTGAACATACTAAAAATTGTATATCATGAATATTATTGGTCATGAACATATTGTACCTTGAAATTATTGTACATCATATGATGCGAGGGATGTTCTGACCATTCCTGAATTAAAGTTATAGAGCAAAAAAAGAAACAATAAATTACTTATTATCATGATAATTCAATAATACCTACTTATCTTTATTTGCATATATGTCTATTCCTATTTATTACTATTACATATTAAGCTTCATCGCTCATGAGAGGATTGTCTTTCCTATTTTTTATCATACAAGTAGAATAGATGATGATGACGCAAGAATAGCGTGATGATGTTCGTGATTAGATGGTTTGTACATGATAAGTCATTATTGTAGTTTAAATATTGGCTAACGATATATTTATTATGTTGATCAACTGGTCAAAAGTCAAGCTAAAAATATAAGTTCGTAAAGTTTTCGAAAGAACATTCGAGATGTGCTTTCTAGGACGTTACATGTCAAAGTTTTTCTAAACACTAATTGATCTAGTTATCACTTGTATTATTACTTTTAATGAAAGAAATACAATTATTGTATAGTATTAGACTTGTACCATTAATAAATATAAAAAAAGTGTCGATCGTTTTTTCAAGTGGTTGAATCGATGATAAGTTAAGTTTACGAGTCGATTAAGATCAGCAGATCACTATTCGTGAAATAGCCATCAAACGAACTAAAGTTTTGGTCTTTTCTTATAGTTAAGCAAGGTGAAAGTATTATTTACTTTTTATTTGCATTCTTAATTAAGTTGACATCACAGTCGATATGTTAGTCTGTTTTTTTTAACCTTGCATTCGATAAATTGTTTGCAATCACTACTCCAATAGAAAACAAGAGAAAAGATTTAAACGTTCCATGTTAAGGAATATTAAATCAAATCCATCAAATTAATAGTGAGATTAAATCTGTAGGCGCATGACCACGTAGTCTCCAATATTTTGCGACATTAACCATGCATGCACGTTAGTGGTTAGGCGAGAAATTAGGCTCTTGCCAACTGTCTACGGCAGACGTCCCAATCGACACTTGCAACAGTGCCTTACTCTTTTTCTCAGCATTAGCAGACAGCAGTTAATATGCACAGTTCTATAGTTCTATTCCGGTTCCGAGAGGCCAATACATATGTATTGTATCATGATATGTGTGTATGTATACTGTGTTTAATTATATATCAAGTCCCACCAAAGCATCTACGAGTCAAAGTGATGCATGCATCCATGATCCATGTCTCCATTGGTGGGCGTGTTAATTCGCAGACAGACAGCACGGATATAAGAGTGATCATCGATGTAGGGGAAGACTCGGGCCTTTGCGCATCCACATGCTACATTTATGGCATTGCATTAACTATCACAAGGGTAGCTAGCTAAGACTGATCCCTGACCCTGAGTTGGTTGCCTCACGGGACTCGCTCGCCACAAATAGCGATCTACTCTCTCGTTGGACTTTCATGAACTTGCTTTGATTACGTACTGTTGCTATGCCAAGAATCAAATTGATGCATGCTCAACTCGCAAACCCATCAGTGAATATATGCCTCACTAGCTAGCTATAATGAGAGATAATTAGCCTTGAAAATCAATTAACAAGTACGTAGTAAATGGTTCAGAATTAACTGGCTTAATTTGATTCGATAAATATCCAAAGCCATGAGATAATATATCTATATACAATATATCCAGTTGCAGGTAATTACAAGGATGTAGATAAGGAACATGAGCTGTCTCTCACGGAGCGATCGAGCTCTATCTATTACAACCTCCATCGATCGACCAGAGCCTTTTAGGGATCCACTGTTGTGCTTGTGCACAGCACCAATCAGTCAACCACCACTGTCCTAACTGCGTAAAACATTAATGCATGCTGCCTTGTACGTACGTAGAGTGAGTGGTCAGTGTGGTCACTCGTATTTTATATAATATGCATGATAACTAAGTTAACCATTTATAACATGATGCAAACAATGATATTGCGCCATATTATATACCCTTAAACTTTTTCTCCTGTGATTGATATATATATATATATATATATATATATATATATAT
>LTAE01001385.1:44720-56453 GCA_001647135.1 Pontederia paniculata | reverse complement strand
AGGCAAGTCCAAAAAAGGCAAAAGTCTTCCTCCTTCGGCTGCATCAATAGAAAATGGAAAGAATTTCAAACTTCAAATATTCGGTGATTATATACGAAGATCTTTCTTAATTTAGCTTATATTCCCAAGAATCAATAGTGATGATACCGATCATTCAGAAAATGGAAAAATGGAAACAAATCGGTATATATTGAAATCAAAAAGGGATTATCGGGGTAAGCTTTATAGGAATGGGATCAACCTAAATAAGTGTATCTTTTCTGTCATCAGTCTCCCTGACTCTTTCTAATTTGATGATATCCAGCTCTTAAGTCCAATTTAGAAAAATAAGCAGCACCATGGAGTTCATCTAGTAATTCATCAATGGTAGGTATAGGAATTATCCTTGATTGTAATGTTGTTGAGTTCTCGGTAGTCAATGCAGAATCGCCATGTCCCATCTTTTTCTTGACCAACAATACCGAAGATGAAAATGGACTAGAATTGTACTGAATTATGCCTTGACTCAACATTTCCTTAACCAACTTTTCTATCTCATTTTTTTTTGAAAATGTGGGTACTTATAAGGCCTCACGTTTATAGGTTTACTTTCATCTATTTAGATAAATGGATATGGTGTTGAACATCCTTGAGCGGAGGTAGATCCATAGGAGCATCAAATACATGCTTAAAATTTTCCAAAATTTGATTTACTCTGAAATCCACACTCATGTCTTTCACTTGAGTTGTCTCTATAATTGTATTCGAATAGAAATAGCTCATTATATCATTGACTCGTATTAATCTCTTAAGTTATATGTCACTTGCTTAGGATCCGACTCAGTATCTCTAGTTAAATGTGCCTTCTAACCTTTCCAATTAAAATTCATTGATAATCGAGAGTAATCCATAGTTATAGGCCCCAATTTTTGTAGCCATTGAACCCCCAACACTAAATCTACTTCTTCGATGGGTAACACAAAAATCATCTTGGAAGCTCCATTGTTGCATTGTGAATTCCAATTGTGGACAGATTCCTTCACATTTTAGTTTGTCACCATTCCCAATTACTACATCGAAATTAGTAGAAGGTTTGAACTATAAGATTGAGTCTTTTAATAGCTCGGCCTCGTATGAAGTTGTGTGTTGACTCACTATCAATCAACACGGTTACCAATTTTCCTTTAATACTCCCTCTCATTTTCATTGTCTGTGGTAATATTACTCCAGACATGGCATGGAAGCTAATTTCCACAACTTCTATTTCCTCTTTTCTTTCTTATATTTCATTTTGTGCCTCAATCTCTTTTGCCATTAATAGCAAGAACTTAGGTCGACATCGATGACCCCGGTGAAATTTTTCATCACAGTTATAACACAGACCATTTTCTCTCCTACTCATCAATTCAGCTGGGGATAATCTTCTTAGAGGCTCACTGGTCGTTTTGGACTCCCCACTTTGTAGTGCTGGATTTGAAGCACTGATAGAGCTGGCTTTAATAGTTACTGCATCATTTGACTTTGTCATTGAAGTTGGCCTAGATATCGTTGGAGTCATTGAATTGATTGTCCTGTTACCTACTAGCCTTGCTTCCTTTGGATCTAGAAGCTTTTCCTCTTGCAATTTGGCCAATCCAATGGCACTCAACAGTGTCATTGGTCTGAAAGATTGCACTTCCCTTTTTATGGTCGGTTTAAGCCCAGAAATGAAACAAGACAGAAGAAATGACTCTGGAATTTCCACCACTCGGTTTGATAATCACTATCCTCCTGTGTTGATTTCATTAGAGCTCCCTGAAAATCCTCAAACTCAGAAGGGCCAAATCTGACTTCTAAGGATTTGATGAATTGTGTCCAAGAACTTATCTGTTTATTGTGATGCATCCATTGATACCACTGTAAGGTTGGATCTTTGAACGCAAAAGCCACCACGGTAATCCGATCTTCTTCCGCTATCTCATAAAATTCCAAAAATTGCTCTGCCTTAAAAATTCATCACAGTGGATCTTCACCCTAGAACTTAGGTACCTCCAGCTTGATATTCCTCAAGAACTCATTCGTATGAGATTGATGTGAACTATTACCATTTCTTGAAGAATTGACTGTTGCACGGGATTGATTGTCGTTCTCATGTGCAGGATCTTGAATTTGCTTTGCCAATGCTTCATATTTTGAATTGAGAGTATGCATTCCTTCGGTAAAAATTGTCGATTGTTGTTCCATCAAGGCTTGAAGCTTGCTCACTGCTTCCTCCATTCGAGCTCATCTTGTTCCCTCCGCTATTGAAGACTTCTTGGAACCTTGAGTCTCCAGATTTGTTGCACAGCAAGTATTCAACGAAAAGTCTCTCAATGAAAGCACCAAAAATGTTACACACGTCGTTCCCGCCAATTGTTTATTCCGAAAAATTTCAAACAAATGGCGATAGATATTGTTGTACTTTACTGTGCAGCCCAAGCGTGCCGCAACCCATCAACTCGCGCGCTGATGCACTTCCTCAGTGTATCCACCCTCGTAAAATATAAAAAGAAAGCTGGCATTTTCTCTCTCTTTCTTGAGTCGTCTAACCTTCCTCTCTCTTCTTGTGCTGGCGTAAGGGTTGGAGACGAGGGTTTGGAGAAGGATTCGCTGGTGAAGAACGTCAAGATCTACACCAGTGTGGTCCGCTCGTCCACTGCTACGGAGGAGGAGGAGATCCGACGAACGCAGACGTGTCTAGGAGAGATCGTAAGAAGAAGGAATAGAAGAACGCAAGAATGGAGTTGGAAGGGAAAGGGGATTCGAGCTCCCACGCAGCTCCAGCCGTCAAGGCTTCTATTATTTTCTAGATAAGTCTTGTTTTATTACATCGTTCTCTATTTATAGTTTGTTTTCCGACGATTTCGTGGTTTTCTTCCCTTTACAACTTTCACATTATAAAGTCTTCAAAGCGCACTGGTTTTCCCTTTCGTCTTTTCCCTATTTTGTTGTCGCTTGTTGGTGCTACTATTTCTCATTCGCCTTCTCTTGTCTCTACTTCAATTGTTGCTTTCTCTACTAATACTCTTTCTTCTTCTCTTGTTTCTATTTCGCCTTCTCTTGTTTCTGTTTCAATTGTTGATGTCTCTACTGTTACTCTTTCCTCTTCTCTTTCTATTTCCTAATTTTCTGTGGTTGCTTCTGATCCTGCTGCTCTGATTTCCGCCTTTGTTTCCTTTTCTGACATTTCTTTAGTTTCTTCTACTCTTATCTGAATTGTTTCACCTCTTCCTTTTTCCATATAGTCTTGGGGTATAATAGTTTCCTTGTGTTATTATTATTATTGTTGTTGTTGTTGTTGTTTTTATTTTTATTTTTATATAACAATAATAATATAAATATAAACATTTTTAATTATTAGTTAATATCAATTTTAATTAAAATTTTGATTAATTATCCATAACCGCCCAAATTGAGAATTTGATCACAAATGCACCAGGATCATATACAAAGATGAAGAGATCAAATAGCTTTGTTGCTTGCTCTCTTAAACATATAAAATTTAACTATAACTATGTGAAGAAGAGTTGTCAAGGGAAAAAAAGGAGAATATAGAACAAAGTAAAAGGTCCATGAACTAAACGAGCAGCACGCATTCTTTACTTGTCTATTTAATATACAGCCTTTTAGATTGTTCACTTCATCAGCACGGTGCAGATACTCTTTAATTTCGGCCCAGAAAAGTAAAAGCTAAGAACAATTGATAAAATATAGCCAGTATCAGTATACATGAGAGCACTTACAACTTGTGTGATTATTGAGAATGCTCAATAAAATTCTTCACATGCTGACGTTTTATTGTCTCCAAAGGTTGGAGTTCAACCTTTTTTTGTACAACACAAGCTATGCAAAACCTGGACCACAAGTTTAACAAGAAATAGGGAGACCATAGTGTTGACTAAAGAAAAAACATATTTCGTGATTGTATGTCACTGACCTTGTTTGCCTGTTGAGCAGTGGGGCAAAACTAACCGGCAAGAGTTGCACAACTTTCATGTTTCATCCATTATATGTAGGATGTTAAATAGGTCACATGACAATGCAGGTTCCATAAACAAACAGAAGAATGTTAAGCAAGTTATACACATAATGGCAAGTGCCAGTAAAAGATGAAAAGGTGAAAGAATTGTTCAATCCCATCTCCATAACATTAAGGTGAAAGAATTGTTCAATCCCATCTCCATAACATTCTTTCTTATGAGGAAAACCATCCAGAATATAAACAACCAGCTGAATTAATAAAATTGTTTATAAATATCGTGGATGTTGAAGCCTAGGAAAATAGGTGAAGATCAATGAGCACTGACAAGGAATGGATGTTGGCAAACGCCGCATTCTATAGTTTCTGAACCTGAGGCTGGAACTTGGACCTGAATTATACAAAGTTATCAAGTTATGCAATTATGCAACAATCATTATAGATGATTTGCCTAAGAATACAAGGGTACAAAAGGCTGAAAGTATAAACCTGAAGATGGACGGTGCAAATGGGACAAGCAACTTCCCTCATTCGCCTTCCTGACCCATCAGAAGACTTTAAACCTACGCATTTTTGTAATTTATATAAGAGCCATGGTTCAAATCAGATTACAGTGGCAAAACATATTACAGGATAATGATGTCGCACCTGAAGATGACTTGCGATTTCTATCCATCTCCTCCTGTTGCAAATCACCAATTCATAGCATAAGTAAACATTTGACATGCGTATAATTCGAAACTGAGCTTTAGTCACATTTCCCAACCCCACCACCCTCCCTCTCTTCTTTTTTTATAGAATGTGTTTAGCAGCAGGAACAAGTAATAATTTGGGCCTGGTTCCCGCTAGTTCCCACCAATTCTGACAAAAGATGTGATGTTTGATAGAACCCGTGCATAACTTAATGCGCATGAATTTGGGGTCACATGACCCCAAGTTCATGCGCTCGGTTCCTGTAGAAGGCCAGAACCAAAAGCTTTTTTCAATTTTTTTTACTTTTCCTATCTCTCCTCCCTCCCTCTCTATCTTTTTTTTCTCTATTTAATTTTTTTATAATTTTAATTAGCTTTTATATTTATTTAATATTATAATTAGAAAAGTATTTTAATCGTATATTTATATAATGCAATAATTTCACTATTTTTATTATTTTATATTTAAATTTAACAAACTATTTTATTATGTTATAAATAAGATTTAGTTTGTATTACTTATTATAGTTATCTAAGAAATAATATTATATTATGTTAAATACAACATATAAAAATAATTCATTATTTTACATTTTTAATTCAACTAATCTTATTATCTTCATTGAAAGAACTATTTTACCTTTTCAGTTTCCACATTTTATCCAAATATTTATTAGAATTAATCTATCAAATCAAATTTTTTAACTTTTAAGTTCATCCAAATACCATTAGAAGTAATCTATCAAATCGGTAATTTCTTAGAAGTCGCTAGAACCGAAGTTCTTGGAGTCAAACGCTACCTAAAGGAATCTCTTCCTTTTCTTTTCCCTTTTCTACTTAATATTGTGAAGGAAAGATTGGGTGATTGAGCTATACTAAGGCAATAAATAAATTGGAATACTTCATGTTCATATTACTCTTTTTCAGAATTAACCCTGGTTTCCAAAAGCCTGTTGGGCCCTGACTAATCTAGTATGAGACAGGAGAGTCAAATATAACCTTCAACAGTGAAGCTTTCAAGGTTTCAATCTTGTGATCTCTTCTTTTATTGGGTTCAATCGACTAATAGTTGAGCTTAACCAATGTATTAATATTACGAAAAACTCATTTCTTTTGAGAGATGAAATGGACGTAACAAATGATCATCGTCGATGGACTTTCTATCGCCCGCGCCACCATCAATCGTCTTCGGAACACTCCCTCCCGGAGGTGCCATATAAGGAAGACGACGGAAGAGGGGAATGGCATCTGGTAAGAAATCGACGGGCTTCAATGAAGAGGAGAAACTTTTAGTGCTATAGATGTCGGAACTGGGGTCACCTTCAACAGGATTGTCGTGACCCTATCAAATGTTTGGAATGTGACTGACTTAGGACACATCCGACCAAGACGTTCAATGGCTAAGCGAAGAATGATCGAAGATGACCAGAGGAGGGTGCCACATGTAGGAAACAAAGGAATTGGAGAGGGGGTGATATAATGTCGAAGAGGAGAACAGACATTCCAATGGCTGGTGAGATGATTAGAGAGCCATGGAGCCCGATGATCGCCTACAACCTCAACATCCTTCGCTTCTGTGGAGTTGGAGAGATGGTGAGAGGCAAACAGCCATGCTTGGACGCAATATACACGAAGGTCATCGACGAGATGGAAGAGACGGCGAATATCTGCATTGATCGTTTATCGCGGTCTTCGGTTATATTGTGGAACTCATCTACGAAGGGGTTGGAGAGACTGATTGGCAAAACGCTAGATTTCGTCGATGGAGGTAGCATGTCATGGAAGTGATGGTCGACGGAGGAAGGAGGGAGATCGACCTCGAGGCAGACGTAGATCACCTCCATCGTCATCTCTGGTGTTCCCCTTCATCTTTGGTGCACAGAAACAATTGAGAAACTTGCCTCGCCCATCGCCACGATGCAAGACGTCCCCTTTCCATCCCTTGAGTCCGGCGACATTTCCCAGATTCGTGTGAAGGTCGTTCTCCATTCCGGCAAGGAGGTTGCCACCAATGATAAATATGTGCGGAAGTGATGGTTTACTTTATGAGATCTCATTTATTGTATCAACTGGTTCATCACACCCGCTCGTGGAGCGAAGTGGTCATCGAAATCATACGGCCACTGCCGGTGATGGCTACGCAATAGTAGCATCCGAAACAACCTCCAAAAAGTGTTGCCCGTTCTGGTGAAGCGATTGTGATGTGTCATGCCAAAAATGGCAAACGTAATCCCATTGATGGACCCTCGACACCTATCAAGGAAATGACGCTTAGTCAGGAAAAAGAAATTAAACAAGGACAAGTGGACAGTTCAATGATGCCAGCTAGGGTGATCCATACCGAGGATGGTGAACGGAAAAGGAAAGGGAAATGTGTTATCTCTAACGGTGATTCCAATGGCGAATCAATAGACACCATTGATTCGGGTGACAGGATAAACACTCCAAGAGCATATCCATATGCTGGAGGATGCGAATTTGCGCACAAATTGCTCCTTGATATGGCAAATTAAGATACCAACGAGGATTAAAGTTTTCGCATGGCTAATGAGAAGGTCCAGACTCCCGACTCGCAATTATATCTTTCGATGGATGCAAGAGGTTGATACATCTTGTAGTTTGTGTGACTCATCGGTGGAGGATGTTAACCATCTATTTTTCGAGTGCTCGGTAGCGAGGGAGGCCTGGGCTATGTCGAATGCTCATGGATTGATTCTCGTTCATTTTTGGATTTTTGGCGAAGCTTTCAACATGGAGGACAATTTACAAATGCAAGTTTATGTCCCAAGAAGGCATCGTCGATTTCCCTTAGCATTTTTATGGTCACTTTGGACCCAGCTTAATGGATGTATCTTTCGGAGTGAGAGATGTTACGTAGAAAATATTGTAGCAGTAGCAAAGTGATTGTTGAGGGATTGGACAAGGGTATGAGTTGTTTCTAAGTCATTACATTGTAATTTAATGTTATTAATATTATCTTAATGGATGATTACACATGGTAATCATCCTCTTCACTCTCAAAAAAAAATATATGACCCAAGTGACATCATGGGCTGAAGGAGAGACAAGGAACGATTCTGAAACTCGGTGTTGGGCTCTATTAACTCAAAAACAGACCCCACAATCAGACCCAACAATGTAAGTGGCAGTATCATAGGATTTTCCTGAAACAATAGTCAGGGAATCACTTATGCATTTTATTCCGGAAGCTACAGAGAGGGATGACTCACCTTCAGGGATAAATCAGCAAGAGAATAGCTTAGGAAGTGGTGTAGCACAAACTGTTGCAAGATCTTTGGAGATGGAACAAATAGCAAATGTGATTAAAGTTAAAAGAAGAGCTGGTCGACACAAAGGCAGTGAGCAGGAGCCACTAGGGGTCCTCACAAGATCAATGGCACCAGAGGTTCATACATCTTCTAAATGAAAGTGATTACATGGAATGCTAGAGGCTTGGGCAACAAGGAAATAAGAACATCACTGGGTAGGTATCTTAAAACTTTGGGTGCAGATGTTGCCTTATTTCAAGACCAACAACTATGGAATCAAATTGGAGGTACTATGCTAAATAGATTTGAGGTACTAAATGCTATAGGGTGCTCAGGAGGCTGCATAATTGAATGGAGGGAGGAAGTTTTCAAAAAAGTGGTGAATAATCATGCTTCACATTAAATTTTTGTCATCATCTCTAGAAGAACAGATGGAGTCAAATTCCTATTAACATGCATATATGATCCTCAGAATGACGAAGAAAGGTGGGAGATGTAGACATGAAGTCTGATAATATTGATCTCCAATGGTTAATAGGTAGGGACTTTAATGTAACTTTGGATATGGAGGATAGGCCGACAAAGAGGAGGGAGAGAGAAAGTGGAAAAGAAGTTTTTCGAGACTTCATCAAAGAACACAGCCTAACAGACTTCGTTGTTCCAAATTGCAAATACACCTAGAGAAGCTCAGGCGTAGACCCATCAACAAATGCAAGATAAAAAATGGACAGGTTTCTTGGTTCTATAGAGTTATTGGAGTCTTATCCAATGGCAAGCGTTAAGGCGCTGGAGAGACTGTTCTCTGACCACACACCACTGCTATGGCAGTCCAGCAACGGTGGTAACTTTGGATCATATTTCCAATTTGAGAAAGCATGACTATTGGAAGAAGGTTTTAAAGAGATGGTCGCGGAGCAATGGTGCAGGATTCCAGCCTCCAACTCGGCTATTCAGACATTATCTAACAAATCGGCTACTCAGACATTATGTAACAAACTTAGCAAGCTCAAAACTTGGTTGTGTGAATACAAAATTCAAGTTAAAGACGATCGAGAGAAAAGGAAAAGAGAGGCAATGGCCACTATTTCACTGTTGGACCGCCTAGAGGATGATCGTGTATTAGTCATCCGGGAAATGCAAGAACGAAGAAAAGCAATGGTGCAGGATTCCAGCCTCCAACTCGGCTACTCGGACATTGTGTAACAAACTAAGCAAGCTCAAAGCTTGGCTGCGTGAATACAAAATTCAAGTGAAAGAGGATCGAGAGAAGAAGAAAAGAGAGGCATCTGCCACTATTTCACTGCTGGACCGCCTAGAGGATGATTGTGTATTAGTCACTCGGGAGCTGCAAGACTGAAGAAAAGCTCAACATGTAGCAGCGCGGAGGATCATAAAACAAGGGTGCGATGGCATCAAAGATCGCGACAAGTTTGGCTCTGAGAGGCAGATTCCAACACATTTTTTTCACTTATATGCTAGTGGACGTCAGGTATCAAATTACATTGACCAACTTAAAGTAGAGAATGAGGACCACATTGGCAAGGATCAGATTGGTAAGGTTGTGGCCGACTACTTTCAATCATTTACTAGAAGGCGAGATTCTGGAATTTGGAGATGGGGTGGAAACGGAATTCCTAGTTTGACACCAGATGAAGCAAACAACTTGATTAGTCCAATCATTGAGGAGGAAGTTTTGTGTGCTTTGAAAAATCTTAAAAGTGAAGATGCTCCAGGACCAAAAGGCTTCCCGGTATTATAAGGATAAATAAGTTCTTCATTTTTCTAATTCTAAAGAAGGTTTCTCCTGAGCGAGTGGAGGATTTTCGCCCCATCGCTCTATCTAACACCATATACTTATTGGTGGCGAGAACTCTAGCAAATAGATTGGGAGGGGTCTTGGACTTTTCGGTGTGCCCAGTTCAGTCAGCTTTTACATCTGGCCGATCTATCACAAGCGGATTTACAATGGCATCATAAATTGTTACATCATGGAAGGGCACAGGCAGGAAAGGTTTCCTTTGGAAACTGGACTTTGCAAAAACATGACTCCTTGGACTGGGCATCTCTTTGGAGCTCCATTCAGCAGAGGTTTTCCTCCACTATGAATTTCCTGGTTGAAACGATGTGTTTGTATTGTTTCTTTCTCTGTTCTAATAAACAGCGGATCGTCAGACAAGACTGCCCTCTGGCACCAATGTTATTTGTGTTAGTTGTAGATGCCCTTGCCCGATGCACTTACTCAGCTTGTGAAGCGGGTTCCATGTCTGATTTCTTATCTACAATAGAACAAGGTTCGTTATATTGTTCCTCTATTACAATATGTCGATGACACAATTTTCTTTATAGAAGGGTCTATCGAGGCGGCAAGGAGAATATCCATTATCATTATTTTTTGTGGGTTCTGCTTCACCAATTAACTAATGTTGGTGAATGCTAAAGATTTGTGGGTTAATGCCCTCAAGAATGAACAATCGGTCTAGCTAGATTGCAGATGAAATGAAGTATAAGACTTCAGGGCAATCTATCTTTTGTACTCTTTGGGGTTATGCATCAACAGCTTGAAATCATCATTTGTCCCTTTTGGCATGGATGAGGAGACAACATAAATATGTTCCCTGGAACTCCGCACATCAAGATGCAATCTCCCTCTCACTAACAGCAGCATTATAAACAAGGACTGGAATCCAGTTGTTGAAAGGGTGGAAAAACTATTAGAGGGGTGGAGTTCGAGACTTTTATCTAGAGGCGGCCGACTGACATTGATTAAATCAGTTTTGTCTTCTATTCTAGTCTACTACATGTCTACTTTTAGTATGCCGGACGGAGTGATTCAACACATTGATACATTGAGGCAAAAAATTTTATGGAGAAATCAAGGCAATACGGATAGAAGCTTAAATCCGGTGACTTGGGATGAAGTGTGTCCAGCAACATCGGAGGGTGGTTTGGACTTTGGAGATCATCGTTTAAAAGAAATGAACGAAGCCCTACTTACAAAATGGGTTCCTCGGATTTTGGGCCAAGTTCTTGACATATGGTGGTTAGTGATTAAAGCGTGTTATGGGCCAATCATTATCATAGGAGAATCCAATGTCAATACCACCAGGCTCTGCATCATTCTAGAGGGGAGTGATGTCATTCATGGAAAAGATTAGACCTTTCTTTACGGCATCACTTGGATCAGACCAGAGTTTCAGATTCTGGAAAGACCCTTGGGCATTAAGGGAACCTTTATCCGTTCAGTTTTTGAGACTTTATGTGATTACCAGTTGGAAGGATGTTCCGGTAGCCACATATTGGTTAGGGAGTTTATTGTCTGATGGTGTGTGAACACCTCAATTTTTCTCGAATCTTTCTAATCAATGTCTAGAGGATCTTCTGATATGATTCCACTTTGTATTAATTAATTTTAGGAGTTTTAGGAGGGGTGTACTGATAGAATACCAATTTGTATTAATCTAGAATTACGTGTTGGTTAATATTAGGTAGTTATAACCCACTATATTCCATGTTTTTCATTGTTAGTTTTATTATAGTTATAGTAACTAACTCATGCGTGTTATAAATACATGAATGGGTTATGAATTTAGAGCGTCCTTGGGAAGAAGTTTGTTTACTAGCCTTGTATTGGAGTTTGGTCCACTCCACACGGACTATTTATTATGGAGATTTGTCATCTCGAATGGACAAGTTATTAGTAGTACTTGTGTTTAAGATTCTTGCGCTTTTACTACTAATAACAGTTATCTTATTTCTATTTTCGCAGTTATATTTTCAACCTCCTATCAATGGTATC